>JAQHUG010000139.1:1890197-1908439 GCA_028555095.1 Dicrostonyx torquatus | reverse complement strand
CTCTGGCTACCTTGCCCACTGCAGCGGGCAGCGAGGGGCAGAGAGGCAGGGCCAGTTCTGCTCTCACACGCTTGGGGGGGGGGGTGTGAAGGTCACCCATACCTACACCACCAGGGCCAGATCTATGGTGTTGCCCAGGTGAGGTGTGGACCCCACTCTCCCAAGTGTTGTAACTGGTAAGGGCAGAGCTATCTCCCCTGTTTCATATCCCAGAGACCAGCAAATACTGAATTCTCAAAATCCATTTTCTGGTGCACATGGGAGTATAATTCCATAAAAACTTGACTCAGGGTTCACGTCACTTCTTCCAAGAAGATGGGTTCTAGAGATAGGCTACCTGTGCTGGCTTAAGGGCCTAAGGAAGTCATTGCTAAATGATGGTTGAAGATACAAAGAAAAACCGAGGCTCAATGGATGAACACCAAATGAACTTTTTCTTCTGGGCTGCAAAGTGAGGACTGGATTTATCTTTTAGCCTTTTTTGGCCTGTGTACGTTTTTCCATGAGGAAGTATTTAACGCTTCTGCAGCAGGAAGAATCTGCAAGCCACCCAGGAAGCTCCTGCCCCTACGCAGTGACAGCAAGGTGACTTCCCCACTGTCCCCCAGCGATGCAGTACAAAGTGGAATTTCAAACGAGTCCCTCCCTCTTGTTCCTAGATTTTCTTAGCCCATCTACCGCTTCCTCCTCTAAGGACGCTATAACCTGAAGACATCTGAAGACACCTCGGAGGTTAATGCCTTAGAGAAACCTTTCAAACATAATCACTTTGATGGAGACCACGTCTACCAATCTATTTTCTTAGTTCATGCTCTTTGAAATGTCCGACTTTCCCCATGGATTCTAGTTTTTAGCAACACAGCAAGAAAGAAAAAGAGAAAGAGAGAGAAGATGACTATCTATAAAACAAAAGGAAAATGACAGCAGAACTCACGTCCACAAAACAGAGAGAGCTCTTAATACTTCTCCATCCTGGGAACCATCACTACCCTATTACCTAGCAACTACTTGCAGCAGCCACAGGAAGCAATCCTGGCAGCTCCACAAGACCCTTGGAGAAACTCCCTCACCCATTCGCTGCTCTCACCAAACTCATCCCAGGTCATTCTTAGTAGACATTTGGGCTACCAATATACGAAGCTCCAGAGCCCTGAAATGAGAATATATGAGGGGACGCGTGCAGGTGGTCATGACAGACAAGGATGCAGAGAGCTGAGAATGAAACCTCAGCTCAGACTGACTTCACCCTGGATCAACATTTCAGGGAGTCTGACGCCAGGAGGTTCACTGTCAGCATATTTAAAACATGGTACACTTTGGAGAAAGGTTCCTGGTGTAATACAAGCCCTGGAGCATAAGGAGGTGTAGTTACATCGGAACATGACCCAGGGTACATGTCATTTCTTCCAAGAAGATGGGTTCTGAAGATCAGCTACCAATACTAGCTAAAGGGCCTGGGGAAGGGTCCGGCCTTGTCTCAGTTATACATATAGCATAGAGGTTATTTGGGATATTAGCCACTGCTGGTCCTGGTTGTGGGACCTTGGTGGAGCCCCTACAGATAATGTAAGGATCATTTAGACTAATAGGTATTTCCAGGCCTGGTTGTGGGAGCTTAGGGATCCCCAGGCTGTAGGGGGCATACAGATTACTAACCACCTCTATCTAGTCCAGGTTGGAGGAACTTAATATGGTCTAGCCCAACAAATAACACAGACCACCAGGCTATTAATCACTTCCAATTCCCAGCTTTCTGGATGGTTTTCCATCCTTCCCATTGGAAAGACAACCTGTGAGCTTAACATGCCTAGTTTCTCTGGAAATCTGCAGGCTCCAGGACCTTTATGTTATGCGCCCAAGAAATACAATGGTGAGAAATGGAAACTGCTTGTTTCCAGATGTGGTGGCACACACCTTTAATCCCAGCGCTTTAGAGGCAGAAGCAGGCAGATGTCTGTGAGTTCTAGGACAGCCAGGGCTACATAGTAAGACATTGTCACAAAAAATTATGTGTGTATGGTGTGTGTGTGTGTGTTATTCACATGACACAGAACACAAATGGACGTTAGAGAAGAACTTCTTTCAGAATGGGTCCTAGGAACTGAGTTCAAACCATTAGACCTGGCAGCAGCCATATCTACTCACTGAGTCATCTTGTTGACCCTAATTTATGACTTTTGATTGCTTTCTTTGTTTGGGTAAGGGGGGATGCTTATTCTAGAGTGCCAAAGATGGCCCAACATAAACAGAGAACAAATGGAATTGAGTATATTAATCACATTAATATATCACATGAAGTAATCACATTAGAACCCAGGAGAAAAGGGCACCTGACTCACAGATCCACTTAGAGATATGTTCAAGTACAGCATGAATGAGCCATGGCTGGAGAAGGTTGACTCTGTAGTCTTAGGCGGGGATGACAGTCTCTGGACTTCATTAAGAGAATGCCCCTGGTTTCTATAAATAAGTCTGTGACTTGACATGGACCTGAAATCCACTACTCATGTAAAAACAGGGATTACTTCTGCTTTACTTATGAGAGGGTTACTTGACGGTGATACCTTACTTCTAGGAATAGAGTGAAGAGCAGAATTTAAAATCTGGCCACCCTGGGCCCCTTTGACTTTTCTAATTGCCAAGGAGTATATACGAGTGAGCCATAAGCTTACATCTTACTGCACCATATATAAAAGGCTTGTATCTGACTGAGTAATGATTTCTTAGAGCTCCAAAATCACAAAAACAAAAAACACAGTATAAATTGAATAAAATGTTTCAGAAGACATGGTCCAAAGGGTATATACAAATGGCCAATAAGCATGTGGAAAAATATTCCACATTATTAGCTACTAGGTAATACCACTGTGTGACTGACTCAGAAAGACCAACAGTCAACTGTGATGACCTCGGAGCACAGCCAGAGGACTGAAAATCGCGCTGGTGCTTTGGAACACAGTTTGACATTTTTCTCATAATGTTTCTATATGAGCCAGCAGTTCTACTCCTAGGCCCATACCCAGGAGAAATGAAGACAGGAATCTACATGAAAACTCAAGATGAATTTCATAACCATATTATTTATAATAGACAAAAGGCACAAACAGTCCCCATGTCCATCATCTATTGACTGGAGAAATAAAACGTGGTGCGTACATAGTGGTGACGAAAGGGAGATGGCTCAGTGAACAAAGTGTTGGCTAGGAAGCATGAGGACCCGAATTCAGATCTGCAGCACACATGTGAAAAACTAGATGGCAGCACGTGCCCGTAATCCCTGTACTGCCAAAGCGGGAACCGAGGGATTCTGGGAGCTCACTGGCCTGCTAGCCTAGACAACTGGTGAGCTCCAGATCCAGGGAGAGGCTCTGTGTCAAAATATAGGTGATTGAGGAAGTCATCTTGCAGTGACCTCTGACCTCTAAACACCTGTGTATACACACACATACACCACATACAGATACACAAGAACAGCATGAACAAACAACAAACACAAGCCGACTAAAAGGAGCTGATCACAAAAGAACACCTACTGAATGAGCCAGACTCTAAGACAGGTTTATCAAGCACGAAGTAGGTTAGTGCTCCCCCTTGAAGGAGAAGGAAGGGATCGTGAGGAGAGACTGTTTATGAGTGTGAAGATCTCTTGTGGAGGTTGACATGTCTCTAAAATTCTCAGCCCTCAGACTGTATTTTAAACATTAAATGATACAATTCTCCATGAGAATTTTATCACGAGTTATAACTCAGTAGTTATATATTTATAATTAATATCAGTACATCTTTGAAAATAATAAGTAGCCTGGATATAATAACTGATTATCTGCCAGTTGACCTATTCCAATGTCGGCTTGAATCTTCTTTATTCCTGGTTTGGAATCTGTTCTCTGGGGTTGATTTCCTAGTACATGGGCAGAGAGCTCTGCTTAGTAAATCTTAGTAAATCACTCATCAACCAGAAAAACAGTTAAGAGTATACATAAGCATTGCACCGTCCCCCTTTCCCCATCTATGGAAACAAAGCTTGGGACATAGGCTGACCAAGCTGGTCTTTTTCTTCTTTTTGCTTCTTTTTTTTCAATAGTAAGAAATTTTCTTGGCGATCTACCATGTGACCTAACTTTCAGTGGTACATAGCTAAGTTGGGGTGACTGTGCTCTGTGAGCCCTAACACGCTGTGCTCTGTAATCGTCCTCACCAGCACTTGCTACATGCACCCCAGCCAGGCACTTGCTGGAGCAGGTCACAGTCCTTCCTGCTTTGCAATCACTCGTATAGAGTACAAACACTGACGGAGTCACAAATTCGAGGCCACTCACGGAGGACAGAACATATTTAGCTACCTGTTGCCACGTAACAGAATTCTACAGCTTTCCTCTTCTGAAGATAAGTCCACATGTCTAACTCACCTACCAACTCTCCTACACTGGACGAGTTTCTCTGTCCTTCTGGTTAGTTTCTTCTAATCGTGTGTGTGGCATATGGCTGTGTGGCTCATGCACGTGAGAATGCAGGTGGGAGTGCCTGTGTGTGCACAGGTGGAGGCCAGAGAAGGACATCGGGTATCTGTTGCTATTATTCTCTGTCCAGTCTTCTTGAGACAGGGTCTATCACTGACCCAGATGCTTCTAGGCTATCTGGCCAGCATGCTCTCCGGATCCCCTAGCTCTGCCACTCAAATGTTTGATTTATAAGTACAGGCTGCCATACTGGGCTTTTTACCTGGATGCTGATGCTAGGCATTCAAACTGAGGTCCTCGTGACTAGAGAGAAGTCAGCCTTCTCTCGCTTATTGCTGTTACTATCGAACCAGTGTCTCATTATACAACCCAGACTGGCTTTGAATTTACAGTCCCCTGCCTCAGCCTCCCAAGTGTTGTGATTGCAAGTGTATGTCACTATGCCAGGTTTTATTATCTTTCCTATATGTAATTAAATATGATCTAATCTCCTTACCAGGTTCTTTCTTATTCTTCTTTTTAAAAAAATCAATTTTTACCATATCATTATAAATATACTTGTCCATTGCGTCTCTGCCCTTATCTAGACTATAAACTGAAAAGCAATGCCTTCTTTATCCTGGAAGCAGAATTCTAAATATGTTAGTTTGTATGAATATGGATTGAATTTATAATAATAATACCATATGAGACTCATTGAACGATCAACTACTTGGGTTGCTATCTATAAAAACAAAAGAGCTTTATAACAATCTGGCCAATCTTTGGTAAAAGGTGCATGTGTGACCTGTCCTTATGAAGTTTAATTAAATGCAACCCAAAGTCACTCTACACGATCTCACCAGCTGTTTATACGAGGAGGCGTCCTTCCTGAAAATCCTTCTCCAGTCTTCTAAAATCCTGTTCCCTCCACCTTCATATTTAGATTGAACAGGCTCTTCTCCCAAAAGTAAGTGCTCTAGAGTCCTCCGAGAATATTTGACCACAAAAGGTCACCCATCAGAAACTTAAAAATGTCAGGATCTCCCTAGATACAGAAGCTCGACTCATTTCTTTAACCACTAAACTAAATGACAAATCAAAGACATTCTAAGGGAGAAAAAGCTATCCGAAGGCCTACTTGTAAAGTAGAATTGAAGTTGAAAAGAAAAGTAAGAATGAGACACACTATATCGGCATCAGCAGCCACAGGGGAACCCTGCCAGAAACTCAGAAATAACTTCTCAAGGGTAACCATTTCCAATCTATTTTATTTCCTTTTATTACTCTTCCCAGGTAACACAACGGATATGAAACCTTTAACAAAATGCAGCTTGTACCACGGTCTATTTATATTCTTATTTCATTTGATTCTGTTATTTCCCGATAATTCTCCTGGTATTAAAAGTCCTTTTGATGGCTGTTCTGTTTTCCATTTCCAAAGCCATTAACCCTCATTCCCTGACTCGGCACGGGAATGCCTCTTGAGTGACAGCCTTGTTTACAGGAGAGAGGAAGGACTTGGCAGCTGTTCCAGAGTCTCAAATGAGAAGGCTGCAGAAAGTGTCACCGGGTGGGAAGGCAACGCCACACCAGTAAGGCTGCCTCTTTGTAGTGCACTAATAGAATTCTCTGACATGCACATTTGAGGAAGAGGGATTTACTAGGAAGGACAAGCGCTGGGTAATTTCTTTGTACCTTTTATATGACTTTTCAGTATTTAGACTCTCAAAATAGCAGAGATTGGCTTTAATACCCATAATAAGAAGAAACTTTAAAAAAAGAACTATTAATTTGAATTGAAACAGTGCCCTTCAGAGGATGAAGGATTTGAATTTTAATATCTCAGTTTATTCTAATGCACTAAACGTTTAGTGTAAAAGTGATTTTTTAAAAAAAAAAAATCTTTTCAAAAAGCGTATTTGAAAGTATGTCAAACTGTTTATCCGAGCTGTCATTATTTTAAAAGCATCTGATCGTACAGTAATTGACCACAGTCCTCTCAAATAGTCACTGTATTTTTATTTTCTTCTATTCTCTTGTTAAATGTACTACCTGGTGATTTAGTTTGTTGTTTGGATGGGTTCCCTTAAACAAGTAAATCTCTAATTCCAAGCACTCAAGTCCTAATCAGTTCCCAAGCTGCACTAGCCATATTCGCATGGTATCAAGTAGTTCACCACCCCATAAGGAGAATAGAAGGCAGCTCTTGTTATAGTCCTCATGGGAATGGCCATGGGGCTCTGCTCTGGTAACATATGGCTGCTTTGTCATTTAGTCATTTAATTCAAGTTTATTTGTAGCTCTTCTACTTATCTATGCTCACTCTTAAGTTTCTACCTTTGTTTTTATGTTCTTAGTACTAAACTTGGGAATAGGATTAAAACTTTAGAATAATAGCAAACAAAAGAAAAGCTAGGTTATTTTTGTTTGTTTGTTTGTTTGTTTGTTTGTTTTAAAGGCCAAGAAAATAGCTCAGAAGGTAAAGGTGCTTTCGGTAAAGCCTACTGGTCTGAGTTACCAACACGATGGAAGGAGAAAACCAACTCCCACAAATAATCCTATGACCTCTACAAGTGTGCCATTGCAGGGATGTACACATGTATATACACACACACACGTACACGCACATGCGCGTGCACACACACATGCTAAATAAATCAGTTTTTTAAACACCTTAGGAATAAGAACAGACTAGGAGATTTCGTCCCATGTTTTCCTTTGGGGGCATCTGTTCATTTGTCCCAGGTCTTTTTTTTCCATTAACACTGGAGAAAATGGATGGCTTCTATCTGTTTTTAGATCTGTGCAAAGTAAATTATTGTTTTAATCTAAAAAAAATATTATATGGGAAAACTAATTAATTGAAAAATTATGGACTGGAAGCATAATAAATGTGCTTTTAAATTTTTTCTAAAGCACAAAGAATGGAAATTTATTGATTTCAAACTTGAGTATTCAACCAGATCATACAATTTGTACAGCCTGGAGACCATGGATGGGACTGACAGTTGAAAATGTCATGCCTGTCTAAAAGATTTCAATCAGAAAGTTTAGAATAAAACTTTTCTCTTGTGGGACTGGAGGGGTGGCTCAGCAGTTAAGAACCCTGACTACACTTCCAGAGATCCCAGGTTTCATCCCAAGCACCCACTATTCCTCATGGTGGCCCGGAGCCATTTATAGCTCTAGTACTAGGTGATCTGATGCCCTCTTCTGGCCCCCGTGGGCACTGCACACACAGTGCACAGGCTCAAATGCAAGCAAAACACCCTTAAAATAATAAATCATATCTTTAGCTTTAAATTTTTAAGTATCTTTAAAAGGAGCTTTCTTGTGCTGTATCTCTCATGTTTAATCCTAAATAAAGAAGTCTGGAAAAAGAAATGCTTTATTTGCCCGGATTGATTGAAATAGCAACCTAAAGACTCTACTATTCCCCGCAGGCACGTCTGGAAGGTAAGCCTCAGATCAGCTGCTGGGAAACTGCTTACACCTCTTGCTTTCTCTGTTGTCTTGTTTATTTTTCACATTGGTCCACTCTGCTGACAACCGTAAGCTTCCCTGGGTGAGGTCTATAACCCAAAAATGAGAGACAGAACCTCTTTGCCCAGAGCCCACAAAGCTAATCTGATGCAGTTTCCCCAGATTATCTGTCTTGTGCTGCCCCTATGGAACAAGGGGTTGGAACCCATGACCTCAGCCAGGCGTGGGTCATGTGCACTATAATTAGTAATTGCCACCACAGTCATTATAGGTACATGCTGAGCAACACCCCAAAGGAAAAACAGATTTACAGAACATAGATGATGTATGTTCATCACAGAGAGCAAGGGCAAAAGACATGAAGTAGTGAAGATTTTTTGAATTCCCATCATTTATTTATTCTGACCATATATCACAGCATAGACAAATAGAAGATTGAGCTTTTAACTTTAGTTTTGGTGTTGAAGAATAGTGAAAACATAGCTACTGTGTACTTCCACAGTTTGTGGAGTGTAGTGCTCCAAAGGGAGGGGCACTATTTGAAGGTAGGCTTTGTTGGAGTAGGTGTAGCCTTGTTGGAGGAAGTGTGTCACTGTGGAGATGGGCTTTGAGGTCTCATATATGCCCAGTATCTCAGACCACTTGCTGGGTTAGGATGTCCAACTCTCGGCTCCTTCTCCAGCACCATGTCTGCCTGCACACCACCATGTCACACCATGATGATAATGGACTAAATCTCTGAAAATGTAAACCACTCAAATTAAATGTTTTTCCTTTATAGGAGTTACTGCCTATATAACTTCATAAAGTGTTCCTTTATAAGAGTTAGAGCCAGTCCTGGTGTTGTGAGTGTGGGTGACCTTTATCTGAGGTCATGAGCATGGGAGACCTTGCCCTGATCCTTGCTGCAGGCTGCATTGGGTGAGGTTAGCCTAGGCAGTGCTGGAGAGCTCACCTGGGTAGTCATGATGAGGGAAAGCTGGCAAACTGACCAACGCAGCTACCACCCAGGCCCAGAACCAGGCCTATGAGTTGGCCCTCACCAACATCCACCTCATCTACGAACTGTTGGAGCAGGTGAAAGAGATGAACCTGTAGAACCAAAACTGCAGGATCTCCACAGGTCAACAACAAGATATCCAAGAGGACCCCCAGTAAGAGCCCATTATTGGTGGTGTAGCAGAAGCCAGAGGCCTCGAGCCGGAACAGTGACTCCTGGAAATGAACACTTGCTAGCAAAGATGAATGGACTAGAGAATAAATGGTGTGGCTCAATGGGCACTAAAGCTTCCACAACAAGATTATTCTCGCTGTTTCTCTGTCTTTCTCTCTCTCTGTCTCTGTGTACATGTGTGTGTCTTTGTTTGGTTGTTTGGTTGGGTTTTGGTTTTCTTTTAAATTTGGTTTTGTTTGTGGGGAAGGTTGCAAGGGCAGAGGGCAAATTTGAGGAGACAAGGAGATAAAGGATATCCAAATTCATGGTGTGAAATCCACAAAGAATCAATAAAAGCTTGTTAAAAAGAAAAAAAAGAGTTGCTGTCATGGTCAAGGTGTCTCTTCACAACAATCAAAACCCTAGGACAGGAGTTGGTGAAACCATGCTTTTGTTTGAAGGAATGTGGACCTTGAAAATCTCGATTAAAAAAGCAGTTGAACACATTAAGTGCCGTTTAATGGGCCACTCTAGTAGGAACATGAAAGACAGTGGTGCTGAGGGCGATTTGAACTGTGGGTACCTGGATGAAGGGGTTTCAGAAGAGAAGAATGTTAGTATGTTGCCTAGAAATCATTCTTGTGGTATTTTGTGAAGAATGTGGTTGCTTTTTGCCCTTATCTAAAGACTCTGCCTGAAGACAAAGTGAAGCAGTTTGGATTCATTCTATTGACAATGGAAATTTCAAAATAGCCTAGTACAGACTGTCATGTGGTTGTAAGTGGTAACTCTATTTTATAATAAAAAGGAGCAAGCTGAGAAGGTAAAGTTATAAAATGTACAATTGGAAAAGAAAAGGAAGGGGAATGGAACTAAATTTTGTGCTCAAGGAAATAAACAGATTAAGCAATGGAATAAAGGGAATGGAATGGTGACCTCAAGGCAAGATCCCACCCAAAGTTTCCAACTTGTGAAAGGATTCTTAAAAAGCTTAGAGCAGGGTGTGATGGTGCACACTTTTAATCCCAGCACTGGAAAAGCAGAGACTGTGAATCTGTGAGTTGGAGGCCAGACTGGTCTACAGAGAAAGTTCCAGAATAGCCAAGCTTAGGCAGTGAAGGAAACCATCAAAAACAGAAGGCTGGTGAAGATGTAATTCATAGATCTCTGAGATCAAGGCCAGCCTGAACTATAGAACAAGTTCCAGGACTGTAATATTAAGCTGTGGGTGTCGCCCCAGCCCTCTAATACCTCTATAGCCAAGAGGTCTGGATGATTGGAAGCCCCTGGCCTGGGAGTTGCCCCAGTCCAGACTCCAACTCCCAGCCTGCCAGGCGCTGACCCCTCCCCCAGAGAGGGTCAGGACCACTCTCACAGGCCATTTAGGCTCACACCAGAAAAAGGAACATGTGGTTTCGGGCTTGCGTGGGATTTTTTTCTCTCCGCCATGCTGTCTTGGTCCACCCGAGAGTGTTGTATTTATTAAACACGAGCATTTTAATTCAGTCTAATCTGGTTTGATTGGAGTTCTTTGCACCAGAGGAGTGGCTCGTATTAAGATTAAACCAAACACAGACAGCCAAGGTTAGGCAGTGAATGAAATAAGAGAAAACAGAAAGCTGGTGAAGATACAATTGTACATGGGGACCATATTCCAGCTCAGCAAGTAGCTTCGGACACAAGGTTCTGACTTGAGAGTCAAGCATAAAAGAAAGGGGTTACAGAATCTCTCTCCATGACTAAGAAAAGTCACTGAGACCACGCATGTGTCAGCGGTGTCCCTGAATGGGGGCCTCGGGAGGCCATTGTGTGACACTATGAAGTTGAAGCCTGGACTTCCTTGGAGACTTCAAGATGTTGGAGATGCCAGAGACCTGGGATATCTGTTAAGAAGAGCTGATAATAGGGATTGAAATCAGTCCAAGAGGAAAAACATATATGGAAGTCAACAGAAGTGAACAGAGTTGGAGATCTGAAGTGTGTTTTGACATCAGCCATGGAAATGCAGAGTTTGAAGTTTGCTAGCTGGTTTTGATCTTGCTTTTTTCCCCAGTATTTCCTTTCCATCCTCCCTTCCCTACATTCTGGAACAATAACGTATATGCTGTTCCATTATATGTTGGAAGTATGGGATCTTCTTTTTATTTTAATTTTTATAGGGGATTACAGTTAAGGGATTGCATGAATCTCAGAAGAGACTTTGAACTTTAGACTTTGAAATAAATTTGAGACTGTTATATACTATAGGGATTTTGAATTTGGACTGAATGCATTTTTGCATTATAATATGGTTACAAGCCTTTGGGGCCAGGGACTGGAATATGATTGTTTGAAAGAAAATGCCCACCAAAAGGAGTGGCACTACTAGTAGGTGTGGCTTTGTTGGAGTAGGTGTGGCCTTGTTGGAGGAAGTGTGTTGCTGTAGGGGTGGGCTTTTAGGTTTCCTGTGCTAAAGCTATACCCAGTGAGTAACTCAGTTCACTTCCTGTTGCCTATGGGGTCAAGATGGAGCTCTTCTCCACTTTCAGCTCCTTCTCCAGCACCATGTCAGCCTGCACACTGCCATGTCCTGCCATGGTGGTAACAGACTAAACCGGTGGAACTGTAAGTCACCCAATTAAATGTTTTTCTTCATAAGAGTTGCCACAGTCATAGTGTCTTTTCATAGCCACAGAAACCCTAACTATAATATGGAGTTAAGACAATGTAAGTACAGTACAGTTTAATTCTCTTTAAGTTGCAAGCATTCTATTCAGTGTTGCTATAATATATCCCTGAGGTCTGTGTGTCTGTTACCTTTCCCTGGGAATGAGAAAACAATTGGTCATTTTTCTAGTTGCTATTTAAAAACTAAGTACCAAAAGTCTTATTAAAGGTAACTTTGATAATAAAAACACATTTAAATGCAAGACACTACTTAAAACATTCTGAGGAATAGCCAGTCTAGGTTACAAAAAATATAAAACTTTTAGAAATTTATCTAGTGGAAGTGAGAAATTAAGAATTCATAACACAGCCTACTTATGCATTAAGAGTTGATCAAATATTTTATGGTTTCAGGTACTCCAAAATGAGAAACTAAAGTGTCCCCAGGCCTCTAATAACCTTAGAGCACCCAAAATAAGAAAAACCACATCCACATAGGATTGACACAGGTAAATAAATTATAACCATGAACAATAAAATAAAAATTCAGTGCAGCTGGTCAAAAGAAAATTGGATGCAGCAAAAAAAAAAAAGAGAGAGAGAGAGAGAGAGAGAGAATTGCTGAAGAGAAATAGATCTAAAGAGTTCATTAAGGAGAAAAGTAGAATATAAAAGAAGATATTTTTATGTATATCCAGCATTTCTTTCAAAAAGACAGTATAGAGAAGAGGTTATACATAATAATTGAGAGTGTCCTGTAATTGTTGAAAAGCAAGACTGGGTAGGGCAACTTGTATAATACTTTCTCAGTAAGATGAAGCAACACCAACAACAACAAAAAGCCAGAAAAAGATCTTTAAAATTCAGGAATAAAATGGAGGGCTAGCCCTCAAAGAAATAGCAAGTCTGCTGACAGCCAACTTTTCAGTACCCAAAGGTGAAGTCAAAAGAGACAGAATAGGTCCAATATGCAGTGGGAAAATAACTACTGATCCAGACTTGCACACAGAGTAAAAATCCATTTATTTCAAATAAACAATCACTGAAAAAAAACAGCCATCATAAGATTTTCATTGGAGGAACTCCTAGAAGGAACACTGCAAAGAATTAAGCTTTAAAAAATGGAAATCTTGGCCGGGCGGTGGTGGCACATGCCTTTAATCCCAGCACTCGGGAGGCAGAGGCAGGCAGATCTTTGTGAGTTCGAGACCAGCCTAGTCTAAAAGAGCTAGTTCCAGGACAGGCTCCAAAGCCACAAAGAAACCATGTCTCGAAAATCAAAAAAACAAGGAAAAAAAAATGGAATCTTGAGATTTTAAGAAGAAGAGTGAACAGACACTGGTAACCATGGTGATAAATTTAAAATACATTCTTACAAATTAGTATCTAATTTGTGGAGTTTAAAATGTGACATATCCTGAATATTGAAGAAAACTTAAATATAAAATGAAGTAATTGATTAAAGCTAAAATGTGTTAAGAAGGCCTTTCAAAGTTGGGGAGGACATTAAAATGTTGACTAACTACTACAATCACTTCAAATATAACGAAAATAGAATGAGCAACTTACATGAAATGTGTGAGAGAAAAAAATTAAAGCCATAAATTCAAAATACATAAAATCAAAATGTAAGAAAAAGAAAAGAGGAAAAATGATGCATAGAAAATTCCATAAATAAAGTAATATAAATATTTAGAAATGGAAATATAAGTATGTGGATTAACTTTTACTACAAAATGATAAATACCTTCAAATTAATAATTTTTCCAAAAATGTACCTCTATTCTGTACACAACAAAAGCAGATAATGTAGAGGTCATTGCCAAGAATGTCAGTTCCCTGCTTGCCTAGTACACAGAAAGCCACAGATACACAGAGAGACAGACACAAACACACACACACACACACACACACACCATATACACACACATTTATATCAAAGCCAGAGCAAGCAAAAAAGACTAAGTATAAAAAAGACATCTTGGTAGAACTAATCAAACAAAAGCCAGTGGTATTCTAATAATATTGCAAACAGAAAGAAAAGGGATTCTAAATCTCAGATCTTAGATGCTCAACACACTGGGATACATGTACACTCCTCTTTGAACAATGGAATAAACATCTCTTCCTCCATCATTGACCAACTTCAACATTTTCTGTTGAAACATATACCCAATGTATCAGGGCATAAAGGATAGAAAGGTTGGTCCAGCCTGAACTGTTTGGGGGTACATATGCAGTAAGGCAAAACTCTTGCCATCTTATGATACTGTATAGTTAGGCATGTATATGATTAAGATTCACTGAGGGGAGCAAATGGATAGTAGAAAAGTGATTATGTGGCCTAATCTATCAATCAAAACAAAAATCAGTCCATGAGATGCCTCTCACTAGCTAAACTCCTCCTTCTTTTGAACTCCATAAAAAGAAGCCCCAGACAATAACTGGGTCATTTCAGGGTCCTCACTCAGATGCCAATCTAATCTTCACTCTTGTTTTGCTTTGAATAAAAATTGTCATGCTATTTTTGCAAATCTGTATGAACCCTTCATTTTAATTGTCTGGATAGGAGGCCAAGAACAAGAAACCACTAGACACCCCAAGATAAACAAAATGGCAGAAATTATCACATACTTGTCAATAATACCTCTGACTACTAATGGTCTAAATCACCCAGTGAAAAGGAACAGGTGTGACTGTTTGAATGAGATGTTTCCCATAAGTCTCAGGTATTTGAATCCTTGGTCCCAAGTTGATGGATGTTTGGGGAGGGTTAGGAGGTGTGGCCTTGCTAGAGCAAGTCTGTAACTGAGAGCGGACTTTGAGGTTTCAAGCACCTTGTGCCATTCCTAGTTAGCTCTCCATGCTTGGCTGTGGTTTGAGATGTGAGCTCTCAGCTGCTGCTTCAGCCAAGCATCCCTGCTACTTGTTGCCTTGCTACCCTGCCATGGCGGGCTCTTCTCCTTCTGGAACCACGTGCCCATAAACTCTTCCTTCTGCAAGTTGACTTGGTCATTAGTGTTTTATCACATCTATAGAAAGGTAACCAATAAAACAGAATAGAAGTTGGATTAAAAAAAAAAAAGCAAGACTTACTTGTTCTTTGAGTCCAAGAAATATTACAGGATACAGGCAGCCTAGACCCTGACTACCAGTAAAACTACCATTCACTTTTTTCTCCACTTTTCTCTATCAAGCCATTAGTCACTGGTCTTACTCTGCCTTCTTCCTTTATGTCTTGGTCATAGTAAATAACCGTGTTAGTGTACATCTTAGCATCAGTATCTCTTTACTCCCCAAAATGATTGACATTTAAGAGGTGGCTATTGTTCATTATTGTATTTCCACAATGGGAAGCAGTGTTGGCTCCTGTGTGCTGACCTAAAGGAAACACTTTCCTACTGTTCAGTTGAGTACAGGAGGTCCTACTTCAGTGGCGCCAATGCCTTTGACAACCACAACTGTTTCTTAAGCTTCAGCATGATCAGCATATACAGATCCTTAGTCTAGGTACCACATGACTAACCCCAGTTCCAAAGTCTTTACTCCCCTCTAAAACCCCATGAGCTGGACCTCAACTATTCACATTTCTTCAGCACTCTTACCTTCTTTGTTCCCACTAAAATGGCCCATTAAGACCTGCTTCTGTTGCGCCTGAATCCTAGCACCCTCAAGAAGACCACCACGGAGCCACACTTCCGAATGCAAAACCAAGGTTTCATTTATTAAGTGCAGGCTAGCACGGGTCCTCTGCCTCACAGTCTGGCACAACAGATGGACGGAGAAGGACCACATCTACTAGTGTAAGGGGTTTATAAAGACTAAAACCACAAAGCAGCCACAAGGTTCCAGTCTCAAAATACAAAATTACTTATCCTATATCACAATTGGCTAAAAAAAGGTGAGGCAAAGCTCAGCTGTTGGTTCCTGATAGGCTGTTAGTATCTAAGGGGATAGCAACAGCCCCCCTGGTTACATCCTCCAGACATCTGCTGACCCTATGCTAACCACAGGGTCTGCTTGAATATTGCCCAGCTGATATCACCCAGCTGATAGTGGGAGTTGCGGGGGAGTGGGCTGCAGTCAGCAACTTTATGTAACTTAGGTTTCTCCGTTAGCAAATACTTCCCCTAAAGGGGGGGGGGGGTCCTATGGCCTTCAGCTTATCCTGGGGGTTGGAGGCGGCCTTCAGCTTTTCTGCAGCCTTCAACTTATCCTGGGGGTTGGGGTGTAGTTCAAATTCCCAAAAGGGTCCAGCACAGAAATGGAATCTTTTCCAGCATTTCACTTCCAGCATTCAATGAATTGTTCAACCTAATGTAATGAATATTCCCATATTCTTTATACAAAAACAATCCAATGCATAAAACCTACATAATAAGATTCTTCCCAGCAATTAACCCACTTCCTTGCTACCAATTTCTGTTCTAGTTTCATTTCTGTTGCTGAGTGGAAACTAAAAAAAAAAAAAAAAACAAAGAACTTAGGGAGAAATGGTTTATTTTAGCTCAAACCTCAAACTTGAGATTACAGTCCATCGCAGGAAAGTGAAGGTTTAAAAAAGAACATGACATTGGTACAAAAACAAATGTGTTGATCAATGGAATAGAATACAAGACCCAGATACAAATATATGAATCTACAACCACATGTATCTTTACAAAGGCACCAGAGCCAGAAGAAAAGTTGCCCTCTCTGACAAATGTACAGAGAGCACTGGATATCCTCGTGAAGAAGAATACAATACACGCTCTGAAACTAGAAGCAAGTCCTTAATTAAATGAAATTTAAAGATTTCTGCACTACAGGTTAAACAGGCAATCTAGTGAAAAGACAGCCTACAAGGCAGGAGGAAATTTTATTCACGTCCCACATATAGGATTAACATTTGGTATACACAAAGGACTTTGCAAGAAATTGAGCAGCCTAATCAATGGGTTCAGAAATTGAACAGTCAGTTCTCGAAGACTAGAAAATAATGCCCAGCACGCACATGGAAAGAAATATTTACTAGCTATCAGAGATATGTAAATCAATTAGATTGAGGGGCCGGAGAGATGGATCAGAGTTGAAAGCACTGACTGCCCTTCCAGAGAACCTAGGTTTGATTTACAGCACCCACAGGGTGGCTCACAATCAATTTTTCTACAGGTTATCTGGTGCCCTTTTCTGACCTTCATAGGCATTGTGTGCACGTGGTGCACACACATGCAGGTGGGCAAAACATTCATTCACAAAAGTAAAATGAAGGAAGAAAAACTATATTGAGTTTCCATGTCACCCCAGTCAGAATGCCAGGCATTTAAATAAACAAATAACACAACACAGGTGGGAATGTAAGCTAGACTGACCACTGTGGAAATCAGTGCGGAGACTTCTCAAAACAAACAAACAAGCAAAACAAAACAAACAAAAAAAAAAAAACCTTGACCTTGACCTAGCTCTTGGGTATTTACTCAAAGGACCCCAGGTCAGCAAATCACAGACACATTTGCATATTAATGCTTTCTGCAGCACTGTTCCCAATAGCTAAGTCTAAGTCATGGACCCAACCTTAGCGTTCAACAGAGGAAGGGATAAAGATAAAATGGCGCATACACACAACTGACTGTGTTCGGCCGTGAAGGTGAAGCAGGCCTTTTGCAGAGCTATGGGTGCAACTCGAAATGATGCGATTCAGTGAGCAAAGCCGGTCTCAGAAAGACAGCTATGATTGCCTTTCCTCACGTGTGAGTCTTAGATCTTACGTAGACATGCAAAATTATATGTGTGCATGTGATGTGAAAGTAGAATCGAAATTGTTAGGTGAATAAAGGAGAACTAATAAGAGGGGAAGGAGTGGAAAGGGAGGAGATAAGGGGTATGGGAGAATAAGCCCAACACACAATGCACACTTAAATAAAAATGTCCTTATGTAGCACATTATGGTGTCCAATTAACAAATACAGTGACATGCTTGAAACGGACTGAGATCTGAGTATGGGGAACGCCCAGATATCAGCAAGCCTGAATTAAATTCCCACAGTCAGAGACAACTCTTGGTGGCCATTGTGAAGAGCAAGAGAGTCAAATGCCGACAAGTTAAAGGTTCAGGTGGCGGGAGACTTGGGTCAGACAGTACAGTGCTTAAAGAACTGGGGCCTGACCTGAGTGACTGGCAACCCATCTCGATATTACAGAACTCTGGAATTTGTTAGCACTAAGCCTGTGGTGGAGCCGCGACTGCGCTACCTTTTTAGAGTCTGAAAATTCTCGAACTCGGGCTGAATACTCTACACACCACTATCGTGTCCCTCAAGCGGGGATATCAGTTGCTTAGAGGGTTGGGAAAGAAAAGACAGATCCTCGGCCAGCACAGATCACATTGGTTTTTTTGGGGGGGGGTTAATTGTTAAAAGAAAAATTTACATTTACTCCCCTTGTTCCCAGCCCTCCTACTCCCCCACTACCCCACCGCCCTCCCCCTGCTTCCTTAAGATGTGGCAGGATACCCTGCCCTGTGAGAAGCCCAAGGCCCT
>JAQHUG010000139.1:1866176-1885063 GCA_028555095.1 Dicrostonyx torquatus | reverse complement strand
CTGGTAGATCAACTAGTAGTAGATAGTGGTCACTTGCTTGGTCTGAGTGGTTTGCTCTGGTCCACTCCAGTCAGACGGATCTGAAGCCGTGGTGCTCACCAAGGATCAGAGGCCATCCAAGGGGTGGGCTTCTCTGCTTGAGCCCTGCAGGTTTATACTGGACCCACCCTCGTCCAAGGTCATAGGCCTGATGCAGGACAAGTTCTGCGGGGAACCCAGGCCCCTGTCAAAGGGAAGCGCCGCCCAGGGACACTCTGGGGTGTGGAACACAGAAAAGCTGGAGGAAGGGGAGAGGGAGCCTCCCAATCAAGCAGAGCACCTAGGGGGCTAGGACTTGGTCTTACCACTCCTGTTGGGCGGATCTGAAGCCAGTGACGCTTACCAAGGACCAGCCGCCATCAAAAGGGCGGGCTTCTCTGCTGGAGCCCTGCAGGTTTATACTGGACCCACCCTCGTCCAAGGCCACAGCCCTGATGCAGGACAAGTTCCACGGGGAACCTGGGCCCCCGTCAAAGGGAAGCGCAGCCCAGGGACACTCTGGGGTGTGGAACACAGAAAAGCCGGGGGAGGGGAAGAGGGAGCCTCCCAATCGAGCAGAACACTTAGGGGGCTAGGACTTGGTCTTACCACTCCTGTTGGGCAGATCTGAAGCCGTGGTGCTCACCAAGGACCAGCCGCCATCAAAAGGGCCACAGATCACATTGTTACGGCCGAGTCCCCCACTTTGAGCTCGCATGAGACCCCTCCTAGTTAGAGCATTAGCTACTGCATGGATTTGGTGAAACCTCTGCGACAGATGCAAAGCAAAGTATGGCTGGCAGAGAAACTTGTTATCCGCAAAGAAAGTGAGCTATGAATGTGAACGTGGCTCTGGTAATGTCCACTTGTCCTACACAGCTTCAGCACCAAACCAAACCAGGGTGAAGACAAGAAGAGCCCGTGAGTTCAGCAGAGCGCCCACCTTCCCAGCGTCCAATTGGAACTCTCCAAGTGCCAAAGACCGGAAAGTAAGCTGCCTCAATGTTTCATCTTTAGGTTGTCGTCTTCCTCTGTCTTGTGTGATATTTTTACTACACCTTTACAAGAATTTTCCCTTTATTACATTAAAACATGTTTGGTTTTATTTTTAACACCCCTTTTATATCCACTTAATTTTAGTCATATACTTCCCATTATTAAGCAATCTTTTTCTTTTGTTCTTTTTAACCCTTCCTTTCTTTTTCCCTCCCATGTTTCTGCCCTTTCTCTCTCCAGTATAAAGGATATTATCCATTTCATAAAAAGAAACCATTCTCAGTTGTGAGAACACAGGAAAGAAATAAATTTCACAAGAGAAATAAATGAATGAAGGATAAATACAGTAAACCAGGAGACCCTTAAAACTTAATGGGGAGAAAGAAAGAATGATAATCTGATCCACTAGAAAAATAACTGGCTAAATTACAAGAAATATGAATCATTTCGACATAATAACTTTAAATGGAAATAGCCTCAATTCATCAATAAACACACCATGTTAGTTGTTAAAAAATCAGAATCAACGATCTGTTGATTCTAAGAAATATACTTCACTGGCAAAGGCGTCTGGAGAGCCAATACTCGGTGGAGAATGGAAGCATTTCTTCTTAAATCAATAGTGACAATGGCGTTCACTCTCACCTTTCAGTAAACATGGTGCTCAAAATCTTAGAACAATAGGCAAGAAGGAAAAATTCAGAAAGGAGAAAGGGTCAAAGTATTCTTATGTGCAAATGAAATGATCTCTGAAGATCCCACTAGAAAACTTTTACATAATAAACACTTTCGGGAAAAGAACAGGACAGAAAATAAACATGAAATTCAGTAACTTTTCTATGCACAAACAACATATCTGCGGGGAGGAAAGTCCCGTTCACGATAGCTTCAGTTAATAAAATATCGAGATAGATGCTTCAGGGAAAGGCGAACAGGAGCAGAGGCAGGGTCAGATTGCAGACAATTATGAAAACGTTCATGGAACCTGTGATTATGGCAAACACAGCACTGTAGGGCAGTGTTCGCGTCAGAGAGGTCACCTTTCCTCTCGGCACAGCTGTGCCAGCAATGCACCCTGAAAGTATTCCCAAATATTTCCTGTTACTTAACTTCCACCCTTGCCCATGCACATTTGCATTGCTCATTTGGTTTTTAGGACTGGGGTTTGTTTCTCTACTCCATTTGCTGTAGAGCATACTCTACTAGAGTCTTGGGCCACATACCGTATCCACCACCTCTTATTCTTGTCTTTTCTTCTTTCTCTCATCCTGACCTGCTCATCTTTTCACCTCTTAATTGTAACTTTCAGGAGCTATCAGCCGGTTGTGGTGCCGCACGCCGGTAGGATTTGCTGAAGGAGGCAGAGGCAGGAGGATCACGAGTTCGAGGCCAGCCTGGGCTACACATTTGGGGCTGGAGAGATGGCTCAGAGGTTAAGAACATTGCCTGCTCTTCCAAAAGGGTCCTGAGTTCAATTCCCAGCAACCACATGGTGGCTCAACCATCTGTAATGGGGTCTGGTGCCCTCTTCTGGCCTGCAGGCATACACACAGACAGAATATTGTATACATAATAAATAAGTAAATATTTTTTTTTAAAAAAAAAAAAGAGCTATCACAACAACTAAAATCTGTGTACCCTAACAGTATCCTAGTCCCCTCTCTGCCACTTCATTCCCTTCAACTTTTTTGTCTTATCAAAGTCGATTGAATCCTTAATCTTCCCTACTTTCTTCCCATTCCTAATCGTGTTGACTAATCAGGTAATTCTGTTATAACCTCGGTTGCTTGTGCTCCAACAGTTATTGAAATTAACTGTTCTCTGTTGGCTAGGACAACATCTTTATAGTGCTCTCCCAGTAAATATTCTACTCAGGGAATAAAAGAGCTTGCAGCAGGCACTCTGGGCTCTCAGAACAAGGAATTGTGTTCTGAACTACACACTCAGGCCCCACTTGAACACTGAAACTATGTCAACTGAAAGAATCTGACTGATAAAAAGACTAAGCTAAGCAACAAAATACCATTAGATACATCAGTCTCAACTCTGTAGCAAAAGAAACACGAAGGGAAAAAAGACGACATAACTTCTCCAAATCTTATTAACCCTGCAATCATGGCATCTAAGTGAGTACATTAGATGAGATCCCAGACAAAAAATACTTATAAATAAGTTCAAAGACACAAACAGCTGAATGGAAACCAGGAAGGCAGTGGATAATATGAAAGAGATAGAAATACTGAAGAAAAATGATTCGAAATATTAGAAATGAAAAACACAGTAATGCAAGTTTTAAAAAAAGAAAGAGTGAAAAAGGAAAAAGAGAAAAAAAGCCCTCCTTACAGCAATAGGATGGATCAAAGAGAGGCCAATGTCTGCGCTTCATGGCAAGGTGGAAGGAGTGGTACCATCCAGCAAGGACAAAGATAAAATAGTAACAAGGAACTGGTGGGAGTTTCAGGATTTAACCAATACTCTGAAAAGACCAAATCTATAGATAGTTTGCATAGAAGAAAGAAAATAATTTAATACTAAAGGAATAGAAATTTTAAAAGACAATTTGATCTGTCTCTCAGCTTTCAATGCCCTCTCTGTATTTTGTGCTTAGATGAAATTAATACCTGGCACCACTGTTGGGCCAAGAAACTGCAGCCAGGTAAGTGATAGGCCCTAGCAGAGAACATGTTTTTTTCTAAGTGGGCATAGTATGAAATCAAGTCCTCATGACTGATCTTTCTACTCAGATTCGTGCATCTCTTGATCCTCATTGGAAAAGCTTCTATTCACAGTAGAAAGTGACTGACACAGAGAGGTACAGCTAGCCAAAGTGCAGAGAACAAGAGACTGTCAGATGTTAAGCCCTACATGGGACATCTATATCATAGACCTCTCCTTGAGGCCCAGAGATCCTTGCAAAAGAAAAAAAAAACAGAAAGACTGAAAGATCCAGGCACAGTGAGTGAATGACTACAAGGATATAAGGTCCTCCCGCTACAACAGGGCAGCTGTACTTATGAACTCCCAGCGATCATGACAGTGTGTACAATACTGATGCCAGCTCAAGTGGGAATAAGAAGGTAGACATAAGTCCCACTCTCAGATGAAGGTCTATTAGCAACTGCAAGCTGAGGAGAGAGAAAAAACAGCATTCCTTAAGAACGCTGCCCCTGTTGAATTGACCACACTCTAGTGGAAAGTCACACATCCAAGTCTATCCAAGAATATTTGAGCAGCACAAGTAGGATATGATGGCGGGGAGGGCGTGGAGACACAGAGTTGGGTGTGTAGGGAAGTGGAGATGATTTAGGAGGAGTTCAGGGACGGGGTGAATAACACATTATACAAAATCCCCAAGGAACAAACTTTTTTTAAAAAAGACTCATAATGGAAATTTTCCCAAATTTAGAAAAAGATGAGAGTATCTATAGGCATCAGAAAGCCAGAAAGGGCCCATGAGAGGGAAGAAGGGAAAACCCTCAAGTGCTCAGGGGGAAAGAAGATGATCAAACAGAAACAATACAAAAGTAGGAGACACTTCAGATTAAAGGTTTTGGGGTAAGGGGTTGGGGTAAGGGCATATAGGTAGAGGAGAAGGTGGGGGTAAGCTAAGAAAAAATAGCAAGGTCCAAAAAAGCCTTATGAAACCCATTATGTGTAAGTCTATTAACCACACTCATGAACATGCACAGCCACACACATTTTAAAGGGGGTTAGACAGAGGCTACTTCATGTGTAGACAATACTTCCCCTAGAAGACATGGGTTATTAAACAAAAATCTCAGCTTTAGACATATAGTCATAAGATATCTGCCTATGAATTATTGTTTGGGGAGTTCCCAGGAGCCCCCAAAATATCACAGGCAATTGCCATTGCTCTTGGTTGTCCATCATAACTAGGTAGTAAGATCTTGTTGCTGAAGACACAGTGTGCCTTGCCTGCAGGACGTAGAGAAAGCAATCCGGAGCTGACATGGAAATCTCCTTCCCACTGGCTGTCTTTCATAGTGTCAGAAGGTGCTATGCAGGCTACTGGGGAAGAAAAGACATCCATGTCCTTAGCCAGCACTGAATCTAACACGCTTCAGTACTGACTGATAATGCAAGATGTGCCCATTGGTGCAATAATGGCATGACTGTTTGGTGGTAACCAAACGTTTTCTGTCTTTGAAACCTGGTCCATTGAAGAGGATTCAAGCCTGTAATGTACTTAAGGGAAATATTGGGGAGGCTATTGGTTATAGGGGAGAAGAATCAACTATTGTGGTGTTGCTAAATGGACTTTTTGTGAAACTCCTCTGTCAATATGGTCATTTCTGTGCCATTTTATGACCATTCAAAAGGTATTCAACCAGTGATTGGAATTGAGGTTAATACAATGAATTTTATGAGTAAGTTTGGGTCACTGAGTTTAATTAAAATTTTATCATACTACTGAAGTATTTGGAAAGATGATTAGCAAAATGAAAATAAGAATAAATGTTAATATATTTCTATATACCCAGTTCATAATTATTATTCATAAAGCAAACCTGTACTCATAGACATATCATTATTCTCTGTAGGATATCCATGTATTTCCTATACATATGACGTTCAGATCAGATCTTCTCACAGAAAACCTGAATTTTTATAGCCCCCAGCTTCATTCATACACACCTCTGTCTCCACTTAGCATTTGCTGACATGTATTTTCATTTTTGCAGGATAGAAAAGTTCAACCCCTAATCATTTATACTCAAGCTTACATACTGGCAGTATCTATAACATAATATCCTTTATAGAAGGAACTATAGTAGTTTTACCAAGGGATAGCCCAAATCACTAAAAAGGAGATGCCCAATAAAAGTGAAAACCCTTCTTTGACAAACTCCCTTTTTAGGTCGAGTCTGTGATCTACTCAAGAATGTCCCGAGGACAGCAGCCTGAAAGAGATCACAGTTCATAGAACCCCAGAACAAGTCCGCAAGTCACTATAATATCTGTAAACTGAAAGTAGTTTCTTTAAGAAAAACAGATTTACAGTGATCATTGTAAATTACAAGAAAGTCATCACAAAAGAAAAAGTCAGGCCTCTGTCTAACCCAGAGTATCCCTGGAACACAGCATTCATGTTTCTCTGTAAATTATAACTCTGCTGTGCTGTACACGATGACCTTTCCCATAAAAAAATGATAATTTCTATTGTTTTAACTTCAGCACAGTGGCTGCACCTTAATCTACTGCTATCTCAGCCAGCAACTGCAATTCTGCAGTAGCAGCAGCCATGTCACTCAGGCTGCAGCCTAGTGAGAATTCTGCTCCTGCAGGCACCACCCTTGTTGCTGCTACTAAAGGTAGCTTTAACTAAATCTCTATCCTTCTGATTATGAATAAGACTCAAGACCAAGGCTGAGGTGAAAACCTGCAAGCTCAGAAAGGCAGGGTAGCAATTAGCTAACACTCTCTCCTTGCTTTCATCCCCAGAAGGTCTATGCTTCCACTTCACCAAACCCCACCCTACTACTTCCTGTGTCTCTCACTCTCCCAGATAACCTCTGGTGCTCCATTACTACTTCCTGTCAACTAGTTAGCAACAGCCTGACCCAAGGTTAATTTTATTTAATTAATGCAAATGCAAACTCATGGTTCACAGGGTGATTGAATATGCCCCCTCAAATTTCCTAAAGACCGGTGAGGCCATGGCGTTATCTGGGAGACCACCAAATGGGAAACAATAGCAGTGCACTCCCCTTGTGCTCCCGTACGGAAACGATGGTTGCACAGGAGAGCACTGACCTTGAAATGGCAATGAATGAACGTGGGACTCGAGGCCTCAAAGGATAATGTATTCAGCAGCACTTTCCCAGTTCAAATGGGCAAGCAATGAAGCAGAATTAATGCCCCATGGAACTCGTGGCTGTGCATTAAAACCCACCATGTTCCCAAGACTCATAGGCCTTCCAGACAGCCAAGTGAAGGTGGCCCTCTCCACAGCAAGCCTGACTCCCAGAATACAGATTCGATTTTCTGACCCTTGAGCAAAACAAAACCGTTACTTTGAGCTAAACCGCCAAAGTACAACTGTGGTTCAGCTGAGATTTTTATAAGATGAAACTTGCTGACTAAGGCCATAAGAGCTGATCTATGTTTTCCTATTAATGGAGTTTATCAGAATAGAATTGGTCCCCTGTTACTGCTTTGAACATTTTGAGCTTGCTGGATATCTAGATGGGCACACTTATTCTAACCTCATTGTGGCCATCAGGAAATGAGTTTTCTAATTAATAGTGGAAACCCAAGAAGAAACCGAGAGAGGACTTACGGAACAAGGCTGCCCCTAAGTCAGATAACAGATCAAACAAAATCCTCAGGGTCTTTAAGTCACAAAGGGGGAAAAAACAGAAAAGAAAAAGAAAAAGTCAGCGAAATATAGAAATAAATAACTTTTCATCTCAAAAAGCCTCCAAAATGCAATGAAGGCTGTTTTAGGTGTGACTGAAATGCTATTGAGAATGAAATGATATCGGAGTTTGGTGAAGGCACATTAGGAGAATATAGTCGCTGAGTGAAAAGCCAACGGAGCTCTCAGCTCAGACTAATGGAGCATCGAAGGCACACTGCAGGGTCACCCACCCCAATGCCACAACAAATCAACGTGATGGAGCACACTGACAGCCCTGGCCAGGCCCCGTGATCGCGCGAGTCAGCAAGGCCTCCTCCAGCTTACACGGGAAGAGCTCATGGTGTAAAAGAGAACAGAGCTTTGCCTACCACACCGCAGAAACCCTCTTTGGGGCTTACCTGGAGACAATGTTGGTTTTTGTTCCCCTGAGAAGGGTGGGGCCAATGCTGTCCCTTCAGAAATGGGAGAGAAAAATATGTCTTTAAGATAACTAAACAAAGTTCTACCCTAAACCAAGAAACTCTCTGCGGTTAATACCTGCTGGGAAAGGGAAAATCAGGTTCCCCCAATAGAGCGGCAGGTTATGTATCAACCACACTCCAGCACAAGCCCCATCCATGCCCAGGAAGAGCTGGCCAGCGCACAACAGACATCATTTTTTTATACTTTGTTTTGTTTTGGTATTTTTGTCTGATTGTGTTGTTTGTTTGTTTGCTTATTTTTTGAGAGAAAGAGAGAGAGAAAGACCATACAGTTGGGGAGGGAGGGAGGTGGAAAGCATCTGAGAGGAGCGAAAAAAGGGGAAAGAATATGATCAAAATATATTGTATGAAAACTTTTTTCTTTAACTGATTATGGGCTGAAGACATTGCTCAGTAGTTAAGAGCACTGGCAGCTCTTCCAGAAGACCTGTCTTTGATTCCAGCATCTATGTGACAACTCACAACTGTCCTTAACTACAGTTTCAGGGCATCTGACACATTCTTCTGGTCTCTGCAGACATAGGCACACATAGGGCACAGACTTACATGCATGCAAGATGCTCATATACATAAAATAAATTATATACATAGCACATGATCTATAACATATGTATGTTATTATTATGCAATGATATATACATATTATATAATAATATATAAATAATAAATATTGTATATTATATATATGTAATATATTTTATTATGATATATCATTATATATTATACTATAATATATAAAATATATGCACAGTAATATGATATACATATATAATAATATAATAAAATAAATATATACACATACAATTACTGATTAGCTTAAATAACATTAAGCATTAACTGAGGTGCACTGATGATCTTAGAAAGACACAATACTTGTCATGAAGTCACTGCTTGGCTACTGATAAACATGACAATGTGCTTGTTTTGGTTTTTACTAAAATCATATGTGGGACTGGAGAGATGGCTCAGAGGTTAAGAGCACTGCCTGCTCTTCCAAAGGTCCTGAGTTCAATTCCCAGCAACCACATGGTGGCTCACAACCATTTTTAATGAGGTCTGGTGCCCTCTTCTGGCCTGCAGGCATACACACAGAATATTGTATACATAATAAATAAATAAATATTTTTTAAAAAAATAAAATAAAATCATATGTAAGCTCAGAACGATTAACTCTGTCTGAAAGGCCAGACAGTATTCACTTGTAGCGAGAGGTGCTTCAGTGTGACTTGGAAGCATGAGGATGAGTTTAGCACGTGGCTGTGTCAGGAGACGTACACCCGCCTGCCACAGAATGAAGCAGCTGGACTGAACATCCAGCAGCATCAATGCCAGGAGCTCCGGAAAGGTTTGCAGCCAGCCCCACTGTGAGCATGGCTCGGGCCGCTTAGGCTTCTTACAGCTTCATGCAAACATTCGCTAGTCGGCTTCCTTGTTCTCTAACTCCTTTCTGCACAAATTTTTCCTGAGCCTACTGAAAACAGACATTTGACTCACAGTAAACCAAAATAACTTATGTCAAGGTCACAAATCTATCTTTCTGTTGCTAAACTCAATTTCTTTTGCAAAAATTTTTGACAGTTTATACATCTGTGCAATGTATGGTGATCATAGTTACCCTGTTATGTCCATTATTGTCCTTCTTTTCCTGACAAACACTTTCTTCTTTACAATAAGTCCCCTAGTAGTTAAAATATTGAAGAAACTAACACACACACAGAGCCCACACACCCAGCACAAACACAAAGATACATACACACATATGCACACACGCACAGGCCACCCACAGACAGAGGCATACACCGTACATGTACATATACATACAGATACACACAGAAAAGCACACACAGACACACAAACACAAACACAAGCATAAGCACACAGAGAGACACACAAAATAGACACACATACATAGGCACTCACATATAACATATACACACATATACAAACAGACATACACATACATTCATACACATACACAGATAAACACAAACACAGATACACATTCAGGCATACACACATAGAGACACATACTGGCACATACACATAGAGAGACAAACAGACATATATGTACTGACAGATATATACACATCCATGCAGAGACACACACATACAGAGAAACCACAGATACTCACACACAGTCATACACACAGAAACACAACAGAGACCCTCAAAGACACACATATACTCATACACATACACATTGGGACACACATGAACACACACAGGCACACAGAGAAACATACACAATTCACAGACACACACAGTCACATAGTGACACACATGTACATACAAATAGACACACGCCTACTGACAGACATATACACATTTACACAGAGACACACATACACATAGAGACACAGATATACATAGAGATATACAGATATATACACATATATATATCACATATACACACACAGAGTCATACACAGAGTCATACACAGAGACATCCACAGACATACAGATACATGTACACACACATGAACACACACAGAGTCAAACACTCACTGTCTCTCACACAGGCAGACACACACACATACACATAGACACATAAGCACAGACACACATGCACACACACAGATACACAAAGACATACAGACACACGTGCATGCACACACAGAAACACACACACAGCAACCATGAATAGTCGGGGACTTCTCAGGAGCGGTGGAAAGCTGAAGGTGCCAATCTTTGTTGTGTGCTTGTTACTGCAATGGCTATGTTTCCTTAGATGACCACAATTTATGACACTCCTCTCCATCTTCCAACTCTTCAATTCTTACTGACATTTCTTCTGTAGTGTTCCCTTGAGCCACACATTTGCAGGTGTGTGTCGGGGGGATGATAGCAATGTTCTGTTTATGTCTTAGCACTCAGCAATCCCTTGTTCTCCACACCCTAACCAGACGGAGTCTCTGGGTTAATCACAGTCCTCTGCCGAAAGGAGTGTCTGTGCCCCCAGGCTGTGATCACACTGCTCCACAGGTCTACACATAAATATTTAGAGGGAAAGTTGACAACATATCCATTTAAGGGAACAACAGTAGTATGTGTCTCCCCCACACACACACTTCGGCTTGTGACCTCCCCAGCCTAGACTTTAGACCAGGTTTCTAGTGGCAGATACGTATTTGTTCCCGTGAAGGAAACCACCAACCTAATCACAGCACGGCTGGTTAACACCAATACAGTCACACCACTATTAGATCCTAGGCATAGCTTGCCTGTCAGGTCAGCATTGTCTATAGCTGAATGAGATTGTTGAAGAATTTTCTCCCCCAGCAACCCATATAGCACCTCTGATACTAAAAGGGCTAGCCTCGAACTCACAAAGATCCGCCTGCCTCTGCCTCCCGAGTGCTGGGATTAAAGGCGTGCGCCACCACCTGGTCTACAAGAGCTAGTTCCAGCACAGGCTCCAAAGCCACAGAGAAACCCTGTCTCGAAAAACCAAAAAAAAAAAAAAAAAGACTAAAAGGGCTAGCCATCAGGGTGGGAGCAAGAGTCCCAGGTAGGCTGGGACCAAAGGAAGAGGATTTCCTGAAGGAGACGGTGATGCGCACTATTAAGTGTCCCTATTCCATCCATCTAGAAGGACTGAATATTTACTTTTCTCCCACCCTGCCTCCAGAAACCTGGTCTAAAGTCTAGCTGGGATCTCAAGCATGAATTCCAAGTTCATCTCTCAGTGTCTAATTAAAAGCTAGTGAGAGTCCCAGCCTTCCACCTCCCACAAGAAATATCCCCTCCTCTCCCAACCTCTCCTCTCCTGATCTCCCGGTCTTTATAAAGACCAACTGTATTGCCACTGTTCACACATGCTACCTAGGAGTCACCAAAAACAATGTAACAGCGAACCTCTTCCGAGGATCATAGAACCGCTTTGCTAAAACCCTATTCCAGGCCACAGTCCCCTTTCACCCAGAGTGGCCTCCACAATGCGTCTCAGTATTTCCGCTCTTAGGGTCACAGTGCCTGTTCAAGCCCTTCGGTCCTGGCCGCCTTCTGCTCAACTCCTTCGGGGACTTCCGGCTCCAGTCGGCTCACCACACTGCCGACCTTGGCCGCACTCCCATCTCTTCTCCCCCTCCCATGCTGGCTCTTCCTCAGTTGTTCTGGCTTCCTGGCTAGTCCTTGAATGATCAAGAGCGCTCTGCCTCTCCCGAGCGGTTGCAGACGCTGTTGGACTCCACGTCAAGGGCTGTTCTCACGTAGAACCACACATTTCCTTCCTGACTTCCTTTTGTAAATATTTAAGTCTTGCCTTTCACGAGGTCTTCTGTGACTATTCTTCGCGGCAGCATCTCCTCCCTTTGATGAGGAGCAGCTGAAATACTGTGTTTTCTGTTTTCCCTTATTTGCTCATGTTGTAAATAGGAAAGAGGAGAGGTGTGGTGCGTGTTGTGTTCCCCAGTCGCCAGGCTCCCAAGCCCCCAGCCGTTGGCCCGCTCAGCGGCTGGCTGGCCGCCTGCACCCAAAATAACCACGTGAGGACGGTATTCATTTTAAACTCTGCCTGGCTTATTATCACTAGCCTTTTCCAGGCTAGCCCTCACCTCATAAAACTAACCCATTATAAAAGTCTGTAAGTCACCACGTGGTGACGTACCGGAAAGGTCTAACCTGCATCCATCTGCGAAGGTGGCTCGTGGCGTCTGGCTCTCTTCCTTTCTTCTCCTCCAGAACTTCTGTTCTGTCTACTCCGCCCACCAAAGGGCTGACTTAACTATAAGCCAGGCAGCTCTTTATTTAACCAAAGCACAGAAATACCCCGCCATTAGCTAATTATGCCAGCCCCATTAATTAATTAAGGGGCGGCATAATTAGCTAATGGCGGGGCATGGTCACAAGCCGAAATGGTCAAGACCACACCCCTTCATGCTCATCTATCCCCAGCAGAGGGTAAGTTCCAGAGGGACGGGTCTTTTCTGTGTCCGCCGGTACGCACAGCACTTAGGGTGTGTGGTGGGAGGCAGTAGATGCTTATTGAGGGGCTGTAAGAAAGAGCAGAAATGGCTTCTAGCACCTGTCTCGGAAGAGCGCCAGTTCTTCAGAAACCCACCAATCCCAGAGTGCCCAGAGGGAGGAGCTAGAGACTGATAGCCCAACTATGTAATATTGCCCTTGCTTAGAGGATCACACACACACTGCTATGTGATAGGCCCTACAGGTGTTGTAATTAAATATACACCAAATCATTGTAAGGTGCTTGCACAGACTTCATAAAGCTTCTAAGAACCTTGTCTTGAGTCTGCCTATATATTTGTACTTAGGCTATATTTGTTCTTAGGCATTACCTGGCTAGTGGGGTCAAGATTCTATTATATATGGAGTAAACTTTATAGTATATTTTTATAAAGAAATTTTGGAGAAAAGTACATATGAAAGTTTAACCTATGCATTTTTTCTATTAGAAATTTCACTCTTGGTTATACAGCATAGGAAAGCCCTCCTACATACGTGTGGACAATGTCCACAGAAAGTTGACTCCAGTCTCATATGCGTGAAGGAAAACTGCAAAGATCCAACGATGGGAGGTGATTTAAAAATGTGACGGTTATATCCACAGAGAAGAAAGTTTAAATAAAGCTTGAGAATTCAAGTTTTGTACATTAACCTGGATAGATCTCAAAAGTTCTGAGCAAATGAGCAAGTTTCAAGATATTCGCCATATCATAGCACTTGCACAAAGCGCAAGAGCAGGCGGCACATAAGGGCATGCGTTTATGGAGAGAGGATTGCATCTAAAATACAGAATGATGAGCAAAAAATTCAGTAGACATCTCCCTCTGCAGATGGGGAGGAGTCCCATGTGTGTCTGCAATGGCCTGTTTATTGAGAAAATACATCTGAAGGAAACGTATCAAGGCATTAAGATGTAACAAAGCCCGACAGCATTTTTCAGTGCCTTCCTCTGCTTTACTCTAACTATGAAATGAAGAAAACATTCTATTCCTCTAAAACACAAAAACTAGACATATGGCCCCCTAACACAGTGCAGTATTAATAGTTCTTGATTATATTTAAAAGGGGCTTCCAGAGGAACAAGACTAGATTTGCATAATTACCTGTTTTCAGTAACACGGGTAGTCAGGGCTCAGTGATGAAGGCCCTTCGAAGTCATGCTAAGCAGTTATAATTTTATACTGTTGCTAACAGAAGGTCATTGAATTTTAAACACCACGGTAAGGTGTTTTGATTTGCATTTTAGTGAGATCACTTTGGGGAAGCACCTTGAGGAACAGAACAAGGCACTGTAGCGAATAGAAGCAGACAGACCAGTGTGGAGGGTCTCACAGTGATCTCTGTGAAGTCCTGGACTGGTGCTGTGCTTTGAAGCCTGCCCAGTCTTAAACACTTATTAAGAACATGTCATGGCTCTTGAATACAGTTTTCTTTCCTCTAACCACTGTGGCAACCCCAATGCCCACCACCACCACCACAACACACACACTCTTGGCCCAGCATTGTGATCCTGACTCTCTGGTGCAGTGGGAGGCTGAAGGGACTCACACAGATGGCATCCCGCCAGGCATGGAAGAAGAGCTGCCTTGGGACAGTTGTGGGGGCTTCAAGAGTTCCTCTCACTTAGAGATGATCCCGAGATGCTCTTTGTTTGCCCTGACGGAAACCAATCCACAGTAAGGCAGCTAGACACAGCCTCCCTTGCTCTGCTGCGGACCCTCCTCTCTTCCTTCGTCATCTGCTGCACAACTGGAAGCACACAGGACTGTCTGTGTCCCGGGCTCTGCTTTGGGGATACCTTCAGTAATTGTCGAAATGTCTGAAATTCAGATACTTTGTAAGATGGGGCCAGAAAGGGTGATTATGATGTCATTTAACAACTTTTCCTCTCTCGTATCTGAACTACTGTCAGAGACTACGTCACCCAGGCCAAAACTCAAGGCAAAGTTCTGCCCATACCCTTAACTCTGACTCAGCGTGAAGTGTTCCGAAGATGTGGCAGGCACCTCTGGAAATTCAGTGCGCTATGAGAACTCCCTCTGAATGTTCAAATGAAAAGCGCTTGGTGATACCTAAACACAGTCACAAGCGATTCTGGTCTAAAGGAAGTGGAAAGTTCTCAGATGCCAAGAACAAACATATAAAGTAAGTTAGTCCTTTCTCTTATCTGACTTGCGTATTCATGCCTATTGGAGTAACGGTTTGATTAGCTTTTTACTAAAGTGTCAGAATCCATATTTGCCTTCTTGTTGTGTTTACAACCCTCTGTCAATCACTCTTCTGCAAGCTTACTCCTAATATGGTGTGTTAGGTCCTTCTGTCTGTGTGTTGCTTTTATTGATTAATGAATAAAGAACTGCTTTGAACCTATGGCAGGGAAGAACAAAGCTAGGCAGGAAAAGTTAGGCTGTACCGGGAGAAAGATGGGCAGAGTCATAGAGAAGCAATGGAGCTGCCAGAGACAGACACTGGGAACTTTAGCCTGTAAGCCACTGTCACATGGAGATACACAGATTAATAGAAATGGGTTAAATTAACATAAGAGTTAGCCAATAAGAAGCTAGAGCTAATAGGCCAAGCAGTGATTTAATTAATACAGTTTCTGTGTGATTATTTTGGGTCTAAGCTAGCTGGGTGGCCAAGAACCAACAAGCAGCTATCTCCTTCTACACTATCTCCTTCTACACTATATATATATCTTAGATTTAAATTCAGTTCATAGAAATGTATTGTTTACTGTAGATAGGTGAAAGTCTTCAATTTCCCTCATGTAGGCTGAACACTTGCTGGGATTTTGGGGGGTGGAGTGGGGTGCAGTGGGCTTTCCTTGCTGCTACTATTGTTGCAAATTTTCCAAGGCAAGTGAAACTGCGCTATAAAATAAAAATGTTTCTTTGTGCATAAAAACAAGAAAAAATTTCCCCAAAAATCAGCCTAGCTATAAGGCCTTGAGTTGAAAATCAGTTTCATCATTACTGGTCTTCGTCTTTGAAGCAGGTATTTTAATTCTCTCAAGTGCATAAGCAGTTATCTCAAACTACAAAAGGGAACCAGCAGTCTATGCACACTACCACTAAAGTGTGACTCTCTGACCTCAGACCTCTAGAGCACTCAGAGACCACCTCTAAAATTTAAATTTACCTAAATATCTAGGCCTCCATTCTCAGCCAGTGGAACAAGTCCTTAAATGCCCGAGTGGCAATTTGGCGGGCTGACTTTTACTCTGTTAACCTCCAACCTTTGATCTATAACCAAAGTGCCTCTAAATGAAGAGCAAAAGGAATCTAATTAATAACTAGGAAAGCCAGGGTCCTTGAGTTTGACGGAGCCTCTCTTATCTCAAGGGAGCAATAATTTAGTGGGTAGAGTGCTGGACAATCAATAGCCAATAAAGAGATACCCGGTCAGGGCTTCTGAGTCTTTGGCCTTGAGAACTTGAAGAATGAATCTCACAGGTGACAGAAAGGTGAGATGTTCGGAAGAAGTTTAAAGGAGACAGGAGAGAGCGCTGAGGACAAAGGAAGTGAACAGGGCTGCTGCCCCTGGCCTCTGCCGCTTTGGCCGTCTGTGGGGTGAGAAGAGGAATGTGGTTGGTAGAAGCAGCTAGAGATGTACCTTGGACAGTTGTGTTGCTCTTGACACCAGCCCTGTGCTCTCTGCTTCATGACTCTAGCCTCCGGCACTCATTCTCACCACCTGAGAGCCACTCCAGCATATCTCCCCACAGTGATGAATGGAAATCCTCTGAAATCATACAGCGGAAGACATCTTTCCAAACCTGTTACTTGTTCCTGTTGAGGATTTTCATCACAGTGGTAGACTAGTAACTGACAAAGTCATGTGTAAGAACACTACTGGTTTCTGTATGTTGCCTTTTAAGTCCCACCACAATTCTAAACTTGTCAGTTCTAAGAGCTCCCCTTCCCATGGGGTCTTTAAGATAATCCATATAGGATCACGTCATCTGGAAACAGGAACAATTTACCTCATTCCACTCATCTGGCTGCCTTTAGTCCCCTTGCATAATCTCTATGACTAGGATTTCTAGCATAATTCTGGAGGAAATGAATATGGACATTCTAGAAAACGACTTCCAACTGTGACATTGGCTGCAGGCCTGCCATATACATAATTGATACTCTGTTGAGATACATTCCTTCAATACCTAATTCGTTAGAAGTTTTTATTTTGCGAAAGGCTGGGTTTTGTCAAATTTTCCTACATGAATTCAGATGGTCATATGGTTCTGTCAGTTCTGTGCATATGGTGTATCATAGTTATTAACTTGGCTGTGTTGAAATTGCCCCATATCCTAGGATGACGTCTACTTGATTCTGGTGACCCTTCTCATGTGCTATTGAGCTCAACTTGCAAGCAATTGATTGAGGCTTTTTGCATCTATGCTTATCTGAAATAGCAATTATGCTTTTCTTGTGACACCTTCTTTCGATCGAGGTAATGGCTGGTCTGTAGAGGTATCCCTTCACTTAAATTCTTGGAAGAATCTGAGAATCATTGGAATTGACTCTTTAGATGTTTGATACAATTTGACTGTGAAGCATCAAGCTTTTCAGCAATGTTTTGCTACTAATTTAATACTCTTATTTATTAATTGTTGGTCTGTAGACAGTTAGGTATGATAGGAATTTACTCATTTCTTCTAGCTAAGTCAATTTTTCTCATGTAATTACATAGAATCTGATGCTATGTATTGCCGTGATAGACATTTATCCTATTTACTCAAGTCAACTCTCTTATTAGTCTAGCTAAATATCTTACAACTATCATTTAAAGATCAACTTAATGTTGTTGAATTATGCTATCATTTTTCCATTCTCCATTTTATTTATTTCTGATTTAATCTGTATTGTTTCCTTCTTTCTACTAACCTTGGGATTAATTTCTTACTCATCTTAGCTCCTTCTCAAAAAATGTTTACTTTACATCTCACTTCTTGTTTGATGAGTCATTTATATTTATAAATTCATCTCTTCAAGCTGCTACTGCTAGATATCATAAATTTTGATGTACTGTGCTTCCTTTATTTCAATGTGCTTTAAGACAGCCCACTTACCTCATCCTTTGATTCGTAGCTACTTGGGAGTGTGTAGACTTTCAAGCATTTGTGAATATTTTGACTCTCCTGTCACTAATTTCATATTACTGAGGAGAGAAGACTCTTGACATGATTTCAGTCTTTTTAAGTTAAGACATTTGTGTCTAACATATTATACATGAGAAAAATGTGTGTAGTCTACTGCTCTTGGGTGAAATGATCTGTTTATGTGTGCCAGGTCATCTTTCCTAAAGCGTATTTTGCATCCAAAATCATCTGTCTGAATGATATATCCATAGCTAAAAGTAGAATATGGGAGTCTCCTAATATTAATGTATTCTAGTCCATTGCTCCATCAAAATTTATTAATATTTGCTTTATATATTTACATCCTCCATGTTGGGTCCAGGGTACTTTAAATAACTTTTGCTGCATAGCAAACACATTTTCCTGTGCCCTTGGGACATTTTATTTTGAAATTACAATGTGTATCTTTTTACATTGCATATCCCTTTAAGAAATAATTATCGCTAAGTTGTTTTGAAGAGTTTTGCTTTTTCACTTTCATACTTAGGTATGTGATTTGCACACCACCATCCTAGCAAGTATTTTGAATTTGACTATACATTTACTTTTACTGTGTCTTATACTTTTATACATTTTATAGTGTTTTATACTTCTATATAGTTTTAAGTTATTAATTAAAATTATTTTATTTTATTCCATCTTTAGAAACTTTCTTTAAAATATGTCTTACGGAATAGATCTGGTGGTGATGAATTCCTTCAGTGGTTGTTTGTCCAGGAAAATATTTCTCTACCTTAGTTTCTGAAGGACAGTTTTGATGCACACAGGACTCTTAGTTGGCAGTTATTCCTGAACACTTTGAAAACATCATCCCATTCTTGATCCACCACTGTCTTCCTTTCTCCTGCTGCTTTCAAATCCTGTCTTTGATTTCTGACCATGGTATTTGAGTTAAAGAACTATT
>JAQHUG010000139.1:1753387-1837897 GCA_028555095.1 Dicrostonyx torquatus | reverse complement strand
GGCCTGAGCCCTTTTGAGCTGCTTTATGGCCGGCCCTTTCTCCTTAACCATCACCTCCCAGTCCAAACTCCTCCACTGGCAGGGTACCTACCCTACCTCTCCCTTTTAAGGTTCCTTCTCTGTTCACACACTGACAGCTGTCTCCCTGCCCCCACACCAGTGGACCCCTAATGCCCCTAAACCTGCCCTGCTCTCCCCAGGGGACAGAGTACTTCTCAAACAGCTAACTCCTAGGTCTCTCGAACCTCAATGGACAGGACCTCACACGGTAATCCTTACCACCCACTTGGCTGTCAAGCTCTTGGGACACCCATGCTGGCACCATCTCTCCAAGCTCAAGCAGGCACCTACTCAGGACACTTGGTCTATCCAGCAGAAAGGACTTTCCGCCTTCCAGTTTTCCAGGATGCCACAATGAAAGGCCTACCTGCTCCTCATCCTGGCATACTCATCTTTGGTGATAACAATATTTTTTTCTTAGATATCTGCCTTCTCACCTCCTCCAAGGAACAGATGTCTGACATCTCCGGGATGACAGTGCATGGGATGCCTCTCCAGCCACACCTCTCGCTGAGCGTGGACCCACCAATAGCTACCTCTTCCCTTGCCCACTTTGTCCCATGCCCGCAGGAAGGAGCCAGACTTGAGTCAACGCCCCCTTTTCCTAAGAGAGCCTAAGTGTTAGTCAAAATATCACCTCAGCTTCCTGTTACCCCTTATACAAACAGTTTGGAATATAAGCCCCAGTCTCTGACCTCCATCTTTGCAGGCCCCGATCCCAGAGAAGGGTCAAGACAAGCCCACCAAAATCTTGACGATGCCCTCAGTCTATTTAAACGGCTTCCCTGGAGAGTTCCCTCGGGGTCTCTTTCCTCTCCCCCTGGTGGTGGTCTCATTCGCAGCTTCCTGGTTTCCCCTCGGGGCCACCAGAGAGTGCAAGAGTCCCATTAAACCTGGATTTTTTTTTTTTTTAAATTTGGCTTGTGATTTGTCTTGATTGGGATTTTTGCCTCGGCAGAGAGCTCATGTTAGGAAAATTCCTAACAGCTACCAGAATATTCTTCATAAGATTTTCAACTTTTTAATGACTGCTAGGAATATTTGTTTTGGCCTCCTAGAACCTTACTGCACCCACTGACTCTTTTTGAAGAGTAGGGTTTTCTGATGATGATCATGTCACCAGTAATGAAAAGTTCTAGCTTTTTTTTTCTTGACTGTATAACTAGTTCTCTTTCTTGCTTCATTACAATAGTTCGAGCTCTAAGTACAATGTTGCAGAGAATGCGTATCCTTGTGACTACCATCCATCGTTAAGGACTGTATCACCTCCAGGATGTTCATCGTTGCCTTTGGTAGACTAAGGAGAGTCTCTGTATTCTGTTTACCAAGAATTTAATCATGGACAGATGTTGCTTTGTCAAACACTTACTCTCTATTAAATGATCATGTTTTTCCTCTTTGGTAACAGGTAAGCTACACTGATATTTGCACATTAAACTGACCTTACAATCCTGCAACAGATTCTATTTGATCAAAATGTATTGTTCATTTGTTAAGAATTGTTGTGTCTATCCTTGAGAGATATTGACCTATAATTTTGTTTTCTTGCCTGGTTTTAGTTGCAGAGCAATGCTAGGTTCAGAACACATGTTGTATCGCTAGTCATCAGAAAAATGCAAATCAAAACAACTCTGAGATTCCATCTCACACCTGTAAGAATGGCCAAGATCATAAACACTGATGACAACGTATGCTGGAAAGGTTGTGGGGTAAAGGAAACACTCTTCCATTGCTGGTAGAATGCAAGCTGGTACAATCCCTTTGGATGTCAGTGTGGCGATTTCTCAGAAAATTAGGAAACAACCTTCCTCAAGACCCAGCAATACCACTTTTGGGTATATATCCAAAGGATGCTCAATCGTGCCACAAGGACATGTGCTCAATTATGTTCATAGTGGCTTTGTTTGTCATAGCCAGAACCTGGAAACAACATAAATGCCCCTCGACTGAAAAATGGATAAGAAAAATGTGGTACATTTACACAATGGAGTACTACACAGCAGAAAAATAATGACATCTTGAAATTTGCAGGCAAATGGATGGAGCTAGAAAACATCATATTGAGTGAAGTAACTCAGACCCAAAAAGACATTTACCATATGTACTCACTCATAAGTGGTTTTTAAACATAAAACAAAGAAAATCAACCTACAAATTACAATCCCAGAGAACCTAGACAAAAAAGAGGACCCTAAGAGAAACATACATGGATCTTATCTACATTGGAAGTAGATAAAGACAAGATCTCCTGAGTAAAATTGGGAGCATGAGACCATGGGAGAGGGTAGAAGGGGGGAGGGGAGAAGCAGGGAGGAGAGCAGAGAAAAATGCTGAGCTCAATAAAAACCAATCAATCAATAAAAAAAGAACCTATGTTGGGAAGTTCCAGTCATCATTTTCCTATTTTTGTGTAGAATTTGGTACTATTTGTTTCAGCATTAGACAGAATTGCCAATGGAACCATCTGGATCTGTTTCTCAAAAGGAGGTTTGAAGTCATACGTCCTATTCTGAATGGATGTTCATATTGGAGTGTTAGTCACTTTTGTTCATTCGTATCCCTCAAATATTTTGCTCTTCATCTAGGTCAGGCATTCACAAACCATTTCCCACAGGTCAAATCTGGCCCAATTCATGCACAAAATAGTCACATTAATTTGTCCATGGGTTTTATATGGCTGCTTTTCATTGTAACAATAGAACTGAGTGGTTACGAGAGAGACAGCAGGATCCACAGTATACGCTATCCACTTCACTGCTCTAGAGGTTGAATACATGCCTGTTGTTAGGCTTGAAGGAAAAGGACACACAAGGACCCAAGTGGCAGGAATCAGGGCATTTTTCCTCACTGACTTTGTTTCAAACAACTATTGATACCTTCACAAGCAGACTGGTTCACCTCCAAAAAATAAGTAGACTGAGTCATTCTCTATTTCCTTTTGTCTGGTGCAGCCTAGTTTGGGCAAAGATAGGAGCTGTATATAACTCCTAGTTTTTATTTTGATGCACAGATCTAGCTTCTAGAGAGATTTAAGAGCTTGCTTCATACGACCCTAAGTTTCCAGCTTCTTTTGTTGTTGTTGTTGTTTAGTTTTGTTTGTTTTTTGAGACAGGGTTTCTCTGTAGCTTTGGAGCCTGTCCTGGAACTAGCTCTTGTAGACCAGGCCAGCCTCGAACTCACAGAGATCTGCCTGCCTCTGCCTCCCAAGTGCTGGTATTAAAGGCGTGTGCCACCACCTCCTGGCAAGTTTCCAGCTTCATGACAGCTCTGACATCAGCCACAATGTCACAGAGAGCCAAGCAGGACACAAAGAGAAAATCAGAAGCTGCTCTCTGTGGTCTCTAACTACCCAGATCCCTTCTTATGGAAGACTGGTTTCTGTGTCCATTAAGGATTGAGCTGAGAGAATAGGAAAGATACCACAATGCAGACAAGATAGCACAAATTTCTGAGCTTAGCGGGAGATGATGTTAATTAAGCATCTTTGATAAAATAGCAGACCATACAAGGCATCATCGTATTTACCGTGTCTTTATGTGCCACGTCCGGCTCTACATTTCTTATACTGTCTCTCATGATACCAAGGACTCTAAGTTTGGAAGTCCGGTAATACAAATTCACAAATTCCTTAACTTAAGGGCTAAGTGTTCTAGAGTTTTCAATCTGGGAACAAATTATTACATGACTCTTAATTTCAATTAAATCAGAACATGACTCTTATTCTTGAATATATAAAATAATTACTACAGCTTGAAAACTTTATTTAAAGTCCTGCAAACAAAAATTAGTAGATTTCCATGATAACAGCTAACAACATTGTTTAAATATACCATGAGTCAGGCTTAACATAAGTTTTTGATACTGTTCTAGGATTTCTTCTCTCAACTGAAAAAGTTGGAGCTGGAAGCTCAAGTAACTTCCCCAAGACTGCAGCAAAGACTGTCTCATAGAGGCCTGCAGGTGAGCTTCCTGGCCAAGGCGGCTATTTGGAGGCCTCAGTACGAAAGTCAAGCATGGAAGAAAATGCACAGGCCAGGAGTCAGAGCATAAGCCAGTGTCCACCCCAGGGCAGGGAACTTAGTTCTCAGAATCTTTTTACGGAAAATGCAGATGGCTGCTATTCTTAGCCTGTCGCAGGAGTGCCACAGTGATAATCTACTGTGAAGGACGCTGAGCCTGGGCACGGTGGCAGACACCTATAATTCAGTATTTGGGAGGCTGACTGCTGGCTTAAAGCCAACCTGGGATACATGATGAGACTGTTCCAAACTTCTTTGCTATTTAAGTGTTTGGAAACTGGGTACCACTCAGATAGAGAGCTATCACTTTCTCGGGCAAGTCATGAATACCTGAGAACCCCAAGAGGAATGTGCAGCTGCTTTCTCAACAGTGAGGCTCTGGTTGCCTCCATTCTTCCATCTGAGAACAAGCAGCACCCTGTGAACATCTGTCACCCTGGTGGGTTTTCACAATGCTCCTCAAAACAGGGAGGAGCCATGTGTGGTGTTTCCTGGAAGGGATCACCATCAAATTACAGAAGCTAATCTTCCTGTTTCCACTTGTCAGCATTCTTTGTGCTGTGCATGTAATAACACCTAACCAGCAATGCTGAAAATGGATGCAGTTATCCTCCATTTCACAGGATGCCAGGAAGCACAGGAAACTAGGGAAGGTGACAAGGTCACAGCTAATGGTGGCTTTACTTGAAAGTCAAAGTTCATTCTTTTTTTAAAAAAATTATTTGCATATGGATGTCTGAGTGTGGGTGTGTACATAATATTATATATTATATATTAATATATATATTATATTACATGTTATGTATCATATATCACATAATATAAACATGCATCAGCTGGCTTAAATGTGACATGGAGTCCACATGTGTTAAGAGGCTGATCCAGAAAGCCTGAATCACGGCACTGGATTACAGAATGAGGGGAAACAATATGGGAGTGGCGGGAGATGGTATCTAAGAAAACCCTTTCACAAAGCAACAGGCAACTGTATTTCCTGGTAGAGGTGACAGGGAGTCACGTGAAGAAGAACACTTGATAAGGAAAGTATTTAGGTTACATTTTGAGGAAAGATATGGAAAGGGTACAAGATTCAGATATAAGATGATGTCCCATTAGATCACCTAACATTACATGGGTATTTTCATACTCAGGAAATTGATCATCTATTACTTATGCTCCCTTTCGTTGGACTATAAAATCGTTGAGTACAGTAAAGATTTGTGTGTGTGTTCACGTTGAAAATTCTAATAATTAGGATTGTTCTGAGCTTAGTATATATGCTGCTAACAGTGTAGGATAGTTTAATGCAGTTCAATGTAGAGAAGATAGAGGGGGGATAATTTAGAACAAGGATCCCCAGTCATAATGTCACTAACATTTCAAGCCAGACATTTTCTTTGTTGTAGAAGAATAGCTTGTAGGATGCTTGGCAATCTCCTTAATCTTAATCCCTTAAGGAACACGAGCAGGGCCCTACACCAAAAATGTCCCGAGCATCACCAAATAAGTCCTAAGGCAAAGCTGCCCCAGGTGAGACCCACTGGTTAAGACATTAAGACAATTCTGATACTAAAACAGAATCTCAGGAGGACCTGGATGTATGGTGACTGGGAAAAGGGAGAAAGAAGCAGGCTTAGGAAGAAAACAGGCCTGGTTTTAGGTACATTAGGTATGAGACATTTGTGGGATCTCCTAATAAAGATGTGCAACAGGTAGTAGGATGGATGGGTCTGTGCTCAGCGGAGAGACTTCACAGGAGGCTAAGAAGTGGGAATCATATATGGGAACTGATACCACGGGAGTAGACGGATTCACTCAGGGAGACTGGTGGAGTGACTCAAGGGCAAGGAACTCTACAGAAAACCAAAGGCTAAGGGTGGCACTGAATTATTAAATAAGTCTCTAATCAGTTGAGGGAAGATCAGAGAGGTATGCATCCCAGTATTTTTTTTTTTTTGAAATGAATAATCTCGTTACCCTCTATGGCACAAGTGGAGGCTAAAAATAAATGTACCACGTGCATGGAGGTAGTCAGCAAAGTACGTGATGATTCGTTCCTGAGTTACAAAGAGCCTTGCATGCATCGTTTGCTGAATTTATTTCCTTTCTATGCTTTCAGTGTGAATGTAAAATAAGGCAAAACCTTAAAGAGTTCCATAATCCTATTACCGTAAACTGGAAATCCTATCATGCATTTATTAGCAATATTATTTCACTACCTTGTCATCAGTGTTCAAAACCAGCGACTGCTAAGGCAGGCTCGTGGGAAATATAGCTGCTTCGTATAGAGACATAATCTTTAGCTGTTGATGAGGTGCGGCAGTGACAATTCCCGGATAAAATGAAATGTCAGGAAGCAGCAGACAAAAAGAGCTTCCCGGAGAGAAAGCAAATGTAATAACAGGAAATAGTATTGCCTTTGGCAGGAAGGTCAGATAAGTGGGAAGACAATTTCCTACAGGTGACATGATTTCCATAGAGTCACAGAGTTAACTGTCTACAACGCCAATTATGGCGGGAAGGCGTAGATGAGGACAAAGACCTGCCAAAAAAGGACTCAACACCGAGAAGGCGGCCAGACGCCTTTGGTAAATACTGATTACCTGAATACAAGCTAGCTACTGTGTGAGAAAACACTGTGCCCACAATGTACCACTGGAGGTTCACCCCCAAATGATGCTTATGGTTTTTAGGAGCAGGATAACTAAACTTTTCACGTCAGACTGCGGGAAACACAGCTTCCACCCTGGTGCTGTCTGTGCTCAAAGTGAGACAAATCAATGTCCCTGAAATAAGGTCCCCATCTCACTCATTTGTCAGCTGGGATATTTACCACTGTGACACAGAGGGACCCCCCCACCCCCGCCCCGTTTACCCTGGTATCCATAGGGAAGGCAAGCCTGTTCACCTTCTCTCCCCATCCTTGGCCACCACTAGGAAAGCAGTTAACAAACGAATCTAATCAGCACAGTGGCTGGAGGCTTCTCAGACGCCTTCTCCCTCTCCCGACCAGCTGCAAAGAGCATCACAAGCAGAACAGCTGTCAAACTCTCACTTTAATGGGCACTTACATTTAATGTCAAGCTGATGCCCGTGGAAGACCTTGATTAGATCTGCAAACTGCAGACTAACCCAATGAGAACTTTAGAGTTGTCTCGTTTCATCTTGCAAGCTTAAACCCGTGTCCTTCTTGGCAAAGAATGACAGAAATTTGCAGGTGTGGCGCTGAGCATCAGTGCGGAAGCAGGACAGGGTGAGCAAACATCCTTGCATGACTCGACAGCCCCTCAGCTCGTTATGAATCTGTATGAAGTAAAGATCTTCCCCAATGCTTTATTCCACCCCCAACACATCTAAAGTCTGTAACTGTTCTCTCTGACGACTATATTACAGTAAGTCCTAATACATTCACTCGAACTCTTGTAGTGTTCTTTTATGTGCATGACAATGAAGAGCCTTGTATCCCATGGGCAGGATAAAGACTACAGACTAACATAAACGAAACCCAGTAGTATCTCCATCAACAATGCCATTGTTCCAACAGCAACAAGAACTCCAACTTTTTTTTCTTCAACTGTTTCACTTGGTAAGAATCACACAGCCTTTTTTTTTTTTTCAGTAACAATGTGGAATATTCATTCTTTTTCATTTCTTTTTGAAGAGGCCACCATCTTTTTTTTTTTTCTTTTGGGTTCCTTCTACACCATGCAATTCAAACAAGTCTGCCTTCAAGAAAACAAATCAAAACTGTCGAGACCCATGAAGCATAAAAAAAATGAATTGCTTTTTCCAACCTTCCAAAGCAGCAGAGAAAGATATTAATTTCTATCTTTTTGTTTAAGCCTCTAACTTCTATACTCTTGATCTGCAGACTTCACAAATTCCAGATATTCTTCTGTGTAAAAGACGGCCCCTTACTGGAATACTGAACTTGCAGCTGAGATCTAGCATTATTCGGAAATTTGACTAGAGACATACAAGACATTCAAGATGCCGTACATTCTTGAAGCTGTCATTTAAAAAAAAAAAAAAAACAGGCACTAAGACATATCTGTCATTCTGTCCTTATCCTTCTGCCTCCTGAAATGAGGACACGAGGCAAAAGATGGCCCCATATAGCACTGTCATCTACTAAGATTCCTCGCTGAACTACATGACATTGTGTCCAATGTCCCCTTACTGCACTACAAGGGGCCAACGTTTGAATGTTCAGTGTTCTAAAGCTAACTTAATTCTGCGGTTAAAAACAGCTCCATGGAGCACTGTACCCACAGATCTCTGTTCCTTTTTCTATTCTTTCATAAGGATACAGCACATAAGGTTGAAACGTGCTGCTCCAAACAGCCCCGTTTTCTAAATACAATGTCTTTTCAATTTAGATTCTTTTCCAAAGAAAAAGGGCAAGTACCCTCTTACCAGAAGAAAAGACTGAAAAGGATTAATGGGCTCGTATTTTTCACACAGTTGAAAATAACCCTTTCTCTTATATAAAAGTCCCAGCTCCTCTGGGTGAGTGGAGATGCAGTGGGGGAGTCAGGCACCTAGAAGATGGCTCTGATGAATACTGTTCTCATGGGCAGTCTGGGCCCACCTCACCTCCTTGCCAGGACCGGGAACTGCTGCTGTCATTTGCTGTCTGCTAAGTCCCGCTTGCTGTTCGCAGTGAGACAAACACTAGCTATCAAATCATTTGGTGATCCATACCTTAGATTTTAAACCTCCTTCTTGCTTTAGTAAGAAGCCCGTGGGAACTGGCAGAGATGCAGAGCACTATTACTTACCTAACGGCCTGTCCCTGAGCAAGTAACTACAGGTATTCTGTGAGCACCCCCATTCATTTCAGTGAGTCTGCTGCCACTCATGGGGTGAAGCTCTCCTGTTGACGATGAGTAACAAATAGGCCATGGAAAAAAGAAAGGGTTTCTAAACTTCATTGGTGAAAGCTGTCTGGGGCAATGAGGGAATGAAGAAAGGGCAGAGCAGACATGCGCATATGCAGGAAATGCAGGAGACTGGGCTTACTTAGATGGAGTGCACCAACTGCAGCCACAACTGGAAACTGCATTTCCATGAATCCCAAGTGAGGAGCAGTTTAGCTGGTCTCGGTGGGTGGTCTCCACAGGACAGCAGTCCCAAGCAGACGCCCCAGGCGAGGAAGCTGGGCTTGGGGATTTTTTTTGTGCACACTGTCAGCATTCCCACTCAGACCAGAGGAAGGCTTTGTCATTCAGTGTCCTTGCCATGGCCTTGCCCATGTCAACAATACACGTTCACATGGGACTTTATCCAGTGAGGAGTATTTCTTTTTTTTTTGGTTTATCGAGACAGGGTTTCTCTGTGGCTTTGGAGCCTGTCCTGGAACTAGCTCTTGTAGACCATGTTGGTCTCAAACTCACAGGGATCCGCCTGCCTCTGCCTCCCGAGTGCTGGGATTAAAGACGTGTGCCACCACCGCCCGGTAGTGAGGAGTATTTCAAAGACCATTTCAAATAAGTAATGGCTAACTTGCTGTGAAATAAGACTCCCAATCACACAGATATAGTCATATACATGTTCATATTTATTAGCAAAAATGCTTCAAAAGAGGACTGGGTCAAAATTCTGATATGTGAAACTTTAAAAGCTGGTTTTAGTTGTATTTGCTGCCTCAGAACTTTAGTCACTAAGTACTGTTTGAATTTTCTGAAACAGGATTCAAATCAAAATATTCAATGAAAGATTTCAATAGAACACTGTCTTTTATCATTATGTCAAAAACAAGGTAGAAGCAAGCCTGCTTTGTTAATAAATGTCTGTACAAGGAGTAGGTGGGTAGAGGAAGCTGTTCAAACCTTACAAACAGGAATGCATTAACTGGGGGAAAGGTGTACTGAAGTGGCCACATCAACTACTAAAACAATCTTCTAGGTCCTCCAGCTCCATTTCCAGAGAGGAGTTTAGAGAGGCCAAGGCAGACGATGCATCCCTGGTCTTCTGGACACTGGGTTTGGGCTGAGGAGTTTCTGGCTGGCTGAATTCCTTCTTGATGTCTTTGCCACCAGTTAGGATCCGCTGGCTTTCAAGGAAGAACTGATTTGGATGATTCAAAGAAAAGCCACAATCATCCACCTGCCCAAGGAAGCAAATTTAAACCACATTAGCGCACAGCAACACTAGAAATGAAGCTTCAAAGGCTGTCTCCACCCTCACCCACAGCTGAAAGATCCCAGACAGTGGGGCCAGTACAGGTGCACGCTCAGTCCAGCCCTCTGCAGTTGGCTAGTCTTCCTATCCACTCCATACTCTCAGCAGAGCAGAAGACTCAAGACAGCTACAACACCAGGTCAAACACATAGCCACCCCACCCCCCGCCACATTCACAGAACTCGATCACCATTCTGTGACATTCTGGATAACAACTCAGCCCTCCACACCCAATGCACCCTCAATTTTTAAGAGTAACCACATCAGCACTCTAACGTCTGTTGATGAATACTCATGATAAAAAATATGTTCCACAGGGCTGCCTGGATGTACAGTTCAGGGGTGGAGCCCTTTCCCAGCATGTGTGCCACCTGGGTTCTGGCCCCTGCACAATAGAACCAGAGTTTGGGAAACACACCTGGGCACGTCTACGTGTTAAAATGGCCACTAGTGATGCACAGGGTACTGCTTCCCTAGCCCTAAGCAAAAGGCTTAGCACATTTCTGACCAAGCTTTTCAAAGTGGTATAAAATCACTTTGATCAATTTGATACTGGTCCCTGGGGCCAGTGTACTTCAGGGCTTAGGTCTGGTATATGTAATCTCATTTGGTATAATTAGAAGGCTGAACAAGCAATCCTATTTAATGTAACTTCTCTATGTTAATTTGGGGCATCCTGTGATCTGTCCTTGGTGCGGGAGATGTGTCTGTATTCTGTCAATCATGTTTTAAATAAATGCTGATTGGCCAGGTAGGAAGTATAGGCAGGTCAACCAGACAGGAAGTAGAGGCAGGGCGTAGGAGAACGTCTGGGAAGCAGGAAGCTTCCCTGGCATTCCTGCGCAGATCTCCAAGGAAGCAGCATGAGTCCCTGTCCCAGCTGAGAAAAGGTACCGGCCATGTGCCTGGCATGGATGGGAACAATGGGTTAATATAATTTATGGGAGCTAGTAAGAAGCCTGAGATAATGGGTCAATCAGTTAATAACCTAATGTAGACTCTCTGTGTGATTTTTCTTGGGGGCTTGCCGACTGTGGGGAACTGGGCAGGACAGAAACCCCAACAAGCAGGACCCTCATGTTACATGTCCTATTGGAGGAAATCTTCTTTTTAAATTTTAACTGTGACTCAGTGGGAACCTGATAGTTTATGCTACTTCTTTTCCTCAAATACTGAACAAGTATTATCTCACATTGCTCATTATTCTGCATCTTTAGTACACCAGACATGAAGGAGCAAAGAATATCATTCCCAGATTTTGATCCTAAAGTTTACTGATGGTGAAGAAAAAGAGTTTTCTTACCAGCAGCAAGCACTTATGCCCCCATGCACCAGGTGTCACAGACACAGCAGCAAGTATTTACTGTCCACCATGTGCCAGGTGTCACACTCCTGGCACTCAGCTAGAGTGTCAATATTTTCCAGGATTTTTAGGTAATACAACTGATAAAGGGAGGTTAAGGATCATGCCCAAGATTATACCACCAAGGAAGGGCTATGAATGACTGTCCTTAAGCCAAGGTCAAAGTATTTGTGTCCATATACAATAGTCATTCCTGAGAACTGCAGTCTCTTGTTTTAGTGATTCCTCAAAGATGTGGCATAATTTAACAGGGAAACTTTCATTTCCAATGTGAGTCTTCAAGTTTCTTTCTTCACACTCAACCACTGGGTCAGACTACTGCTTCTATGAAACACAACCTTGAAACAAACCTTACCTTCTCATCTGCAGTTAGCAGTAACAACAGACACCACTTTGCTTTGTTTTGGAAATGTGATATTTTCAGATCAGAAACCATTATGCTATGTCTTTTTATTTATCTTACTATTCATCCATTTATTTATTAAAGATAGTGTCTATTTCTGCTGTGTTAGCCTGGCTGGCCTTGAATTGTAATTCTCCTGAGTAGCTAAGATTACAGGTTTGTGGCCCTATTTTTGGCTTTTACCATTTTTAACACTTCGCTCTGTCTTGAGCTGGCTTGTACAAAATAGGTATCTCATAAATATTTACTGAGTTGAGCCCAGAACCGGTCAGTCATATATTTCACGCCTTACTGTATATGTGGCTGTGTTATAATCAGGAGTTTTCCAGAACACAAGAATACATTTGACTAAAATTAAAACCAAAGAAAAATCACAGCCCAGTAACTCATAAGCTGAAAAATCATTTCCAGAAACTGGACGTGTAGGGGCTACAGATAAAGGCCATCACTCTGGCGAGGCAGATCAAAGGAAGCTTTGTGGGAAGTGCTCTTTGAGGTAGGCTGGCAAGATGGAGAGGGCAAGAGGCTGGGATGGGGAAGTGATCAGCACAGGAGCTGCATAAGTACGGAGCAAAGGGGAGTGGCACAGGGAGCAAGGGGTTCCCATGGCCTGGTGTGAAAGGTGCATAAAGAGATAAGAAGAAACGATGTTATAAAGAGTGGCAGGGACCAGACCTCAGGAAGCCAGGGTCTGTCTGACATAGTTCTCTAGGCACAAGGGAGGAGATGAGTGTGATTAGGTCCATATATAATCTTATGGTGGATTAATCCAGGCTGGTAGTGAGAAAAGGAGTTGCTGTGACTCAGAACAAACTCACTGGTAGGACATGCGCCAGAAAAAAAGGGGGGTTTCCTGCTAAGTCAGCACCTCCACATGTCCTGGCTCTTTAGTCGGTTAATCCACACAGGGCCAGGAACTGTAGGACCATTATTGTGCTAAGTGACGGGCTGTTTATAACCAGGTTTAAGAATTATTACACAGAATCACCAAGAAAAAAAAAATCTTTATCTTTTTACCAATGGGGCTACTTAACTTGTGTTTCCTCAATGTTTTATGATAAGTTTGTAAGTTTATTAACAATGGCATATTTTGTGAACTTCTTTATCTGATTACATCCAATCCTGAAAAATGTGGAATGTCTCACGAGAAGTTTAAACATTTCTGAAATCAACACATCATAGAAATAAGTTAAACATCACTATTTACTATAGCACTATGCACAATAGGAAAGTCATGGGACCAACCTAGCCATCCAGCAACCAGGGAATGGATAAAGAAAATGTGGTATATACACAAAAGGGAATACTTTCTGGCATCATGAATAAAGTCAGATCATTTGCAGGAAAATGGATACAACTGGAGATAATCATAGTAAGAAAATTAAGCCAGTCTGAAAAAGATAAACACCTTCTTTCCCCTAGGCACCAAAATCATGTCTGTGTGTCTGGCATGAAAGGAAAAATGAAACTGTCAAGAGGAACAAGAGGGTGACAATGGGGAGGGAAGCCTGCTCAACACACTGTACATTAAAATGTCCTTCTATAAACAATACCACATACAGATGGAATTAAACACAAGAAAAATGAAACCAGGCCTTTTGACTATAGCACTTATATTTCTCTGAAGCTGTATTAAGAGGTCAAATAAACTGGCAATGAAAACTGTATAAAACTTGGCTTTAAGTGTTTTTTTTTTTTTTTTATGCGTATGAGTGTTTTGCCTGCATGTATGCAAGCACCCTCCAAAGAGGGCAGCAGATAACCAAGAAATGCAGTTACAGACTGTTGTGAGTGCTGCGTAGGTACGGACAACCAAACCCGGGTCCTCTGCAAAAACCACCAGTGTTCTTAACCACTGAGCCATCTCTTCAGCTCCTTTAAAGATTATTTTTACAGTCTTTTTTTTTTTTTTAAAAAAAACTTTTTACAAAAATAATCTATTTCTAGTAAGATAGTAATATAGAGACGATTTCCTTTCTTTTTTTTTTTACTATGAGAGTTTTTTTGTGCCTTCCTTCAAGTTGTTAAAGTGTTCGGCACACCCATCATTACAGAAGGTAACTGAACTCAAGTCTCAGAATGTGTTGTGAGCAGGAGAAAATGCAGTAGCCTTTCTCAGCCTCACTTTCCTCGTCTATGGAATGGCAGAATAATAGCACGATGACGTGACATCAGGTTGTGTGGGGAAAACTAATGGAGTAGGAATGTTTAAACAATTGAGGCTCTATGGAATCCAAATCAAGTGTTTTAAGAGTCAAGAAAGGAAAGTAGATTAAAAATGAGGTAGACTTCCCAAAAGAATAAAGTTATATATATATTACTTTAAAGAAGATCCCTGCTGTGTGAGGAGGAAAGCCGTGGACAGGGCATGTGAAGACTCTGGAGAAATGAGTTAGGAAGCTATGATGGGATCCTAAATGAGACATGACGGTGGGTGTAGCTTCTAGACCAGATGTCAATTGCTATGTAAAGATGACCCCACACAAGTAAAAGCACTTATGTGCATTTCGTATACTCCATTTAAGACTTCTGAAAAATGTGTGATAGGTTTTCACAAGACTTTTGTAAGCAATTTATATGCTGGGGAAGAAATTTCGCTCAACTACTTGGAAAATAAGTCTACAATCAATATTCAAAGGGATCGGTTTCTAAAGAAACCATTTTCAATTAAAACTCAAGAGATTAACACAAGGCCTAGTGCTTTCACTTACAGTGAAAGCATTCAAGAATGCAAATGATGGTGTACAGTAATATATAATTGTTTTGAACACTGTCCCTTATAAACACTGAGGCAGACAGCTATCAGTAGGTCAGCTTTTGACACCCACTGAAGGAATCAATACATCCACCCGATGACCTTCACACAAATGTAGGTCTCATATTCCTGCCCTGGTGAATATAGATCTGAAGAATGGAAGCAATACTGTTTTACCTACGGGATATTCGGGTCTTAATCAAGAGGTTTGCGATGACAGCGTGTAATGAGGCAGCTGGTGTTACCACAGCCGTATGGAGCTATCACAGCGCTGCTGCGAATGCTATCAATTAACGAGTTCATTTCCAAAACTTGCATTTAAGTGAATTTCATCACCGAGGCCTGGAAAATGAACCCAGAGGTTTAGTGGGGAGGGAGACAGGAGGGCAGAAAGTAGGTATTAAAAATAGATTCTATTCTTACACCAGAAAAATAATAAGTGAAGCTATCCACATCTAAAACTCTCTAGTAATAGATCTAATGAATACAAATGCTGCGATGCAGTTAAGCTACACTACTTCCACATATGAAAGGGTTTGATGCACATCTTGAGTAAACTAAGACTAGGTTTAAAACTGGCAAATTATAGCCCTAGTTGTATTGGATACCACAAAAGCACACTTAAGAGTTCACTAGACTGGGGTGTGGCTCACTGTGTGCAGTGCTTGCCTATTGTCCCAGAAAGTAAAGGCAGAGGAGTGAGAAATTCAATGTCACGCGTGGGCTACAGAATGATTCTGAGGGCAATCTGAGCTATACTAAAAAGCTAAACAAACATGGGATAAGAGAGGGGGGAATAACTTAGTATAACTCAACTTTAAGGCTAATTTAATTATTAAAATTAAAGCTTAGATAGAGAATCTCACATTTTGAAAGTTTGGAGGCTTCTTAGTTAAAGGGTTCACGAATGACTGAGAGCATATATGAATGCTGGGTCAGCAAAGTAAGAAATGCAGTCCTGTCATGTGACAGTTTCCTCTTCCATGCTGGAGGGAAGCTTGTGAGACAAGGATGCCAAGGTGGGGGTGCACAGCAGGGTGCTCTAAGAAGGGAGGGGTGCACAGCAGGGTGCTCTAACAGGGTGGGGGAAGGGGTACAAACAGGAGATTCTAAGGGGTTGCACAACAGAAGGTTCTAAAGGGGAAGGTCCTTAAGACAAAGTTGTTAAAGGGGGGTGAAATAGCCCACCCTGCAGGAAGCTCCTTAAATTCTGGAAGTAAACAATTCAATAGCTTCAGGAAGTCCCTGAAACCAACCAGATTCACTAGCCCCCCCCCATCCTCTCTAATCAGATATAAGCTGTCATCAGAAACTGTCAGAGAAGCTGAGATTCCTGGAAGAGGCAGATAAGCCAAGCTGATGGCAGAGGTAAAGACCAGCCAAGGTACCTAAAAAAGACATGGACCAAATGAGGCACCTGGAAAGGACACACTCTAACCTGCCGAGCTGCGTGCAGGCTGTGCAGTGTGCGCTAGAGTTCCAGCTTCTGTGAGCTGTCACCTACGCTGGGTGGGCTCTGGTGATGCACCTGTCTTTGAGTCATTCCTATCCCTGTAAAGCAACCCCAGGAAAACTCACTGATTCACCAAGTTGGACTGGTGGAATCTATACATTGGTGAATAAATGCTTGTTCACCTCTTCCCAGAAACAGTGTCATACAAGTCCTCATGGGGCAGGGTATTCAAGGCTGATGCTGAGAAGCTCAGACACAGAAGGCTGGTGCTGCGCCTGTCATGATCAAACTTAAGAAATTTTGTTGTTGCTTACTAATTTTTCTTATGACAAATGTTTCAAACTTTATAAGAATAAGCTGTTTTAAAAATAAGGGCAATATTTTCCAACTAGATGTAGAAGATTCACGGTAGGCCCATCTCTAGCACTAGATGTTCCTTCAACCAATTGAGGCAAGTTGAGTGAGTTCCCTGGATCCACAGTTTTCCATACATAAACCATAGTTTATGCGTTAGATCATCTAACCTCACCAGTGCCTCATTGTTTAACAGCTCCTGTCTACAATCACCTCAGCTGACATTCTTCCAAATTCAGGACAAGGTATAGAACAAGACTAGGCTATCAGGCTTTTGACAACTTAAACAGCCCAGGTTCAAATCTCAGTTACATTCCGGCAAGAACTTAACCCAGGCTGCTCAGCGTCTCTATGCTGTATTCATTAATAGGGTACAATAGGACCTGCTGTAGGGCTCAAAGGAGCCAATGTGCTCAGTGAATTTAGTGATATGTCTGCAGTGCCTTAAGGGTTCCCCAAAGGCTCACATTATTTGTCATTTTAATCATTGATAAGACAATTTCCCTATGAATACTTAGAAAGAAATTAAGCAATTACATAGCCAACATTTGTAAAAGTCATCTTTTGACGACCAAATAAAAATATGAATATAAAATTTAGCACAGTAGCTGATAATGACTCAACAAATGCAGTGTCTTTGTGGGGAGACTCTGGGTAAGATCACAGTCCACCGTAGTGTACATGCGCACTCGGTGACGAATGACTAATGCAGTGTCTGTGGGGGAGACTCTGGGTAGAATCACAGGCCACATGCATACTCAGTGGCGAATGACAAATGCAGTGTCTTTGTGGGGAGACTCAGGGTAAGACCACAGCCCACCACAGTGCACGCGAGCACTCAGTGGCGAACTATTTCAAGAGGCGGAAAGGCCTTCAATGCCCATTCTTAGACATGTGTCCCAGGTTAGGGAGCCACATTCAAATTAGTGGCTGTGTAATGAGGGCCCAGTGAGCTGATTCTGCCCTACAGATGTTTTTTGTTGGCTGCATAGAGCTGTCAGTTCTGCTCACATGAAAGCCCCTAGCCGTGCATAATTCTTCGGTGCACCAGAGTTTGCGGCACGCTTCTCCCAACTGTAGCAACTTCCCCTTTCTGGGTGATTTATCTAACCACTGCAGGCCTCTTGAGCCTGTGATTCCTGCTTTCCGTATTTCAAACCTGTGTCAGATGGATTCACTCAGCAATCCTCTTAATTATCCTTTAGGAGCTTCCATACTAAGGAGGCGAGCAAGATAATGGTCACATTTCTCTGAATCCCTTGCAATTCCAATCCACATGTAAACCACTGTTCTACCATGCAAAATATGAAACCTGGGAGGCAGATTAAACTACTATCAAGAGGCAGCCACAAATATACCAGACTTTCTTCATGGAGGATGGAAAAGGATGCTGGTTATCTTGACAGCTATGGCCAAGGCCCCAGATCTAACCCAGTTCAGGGATTGGCAAATTAAATTAAGGACTATAGGTCAACTCTGACCCGCTCCATAGGCAAAGTACTATAAATTCAGCTATGACTACTTATATATTTTCTATGGTAGCTTTTGTAGTGTTGTGACAGACATAATAAATTCTTTCATTTTTTTTTTTTTTAAACCAAAAATCTCACCAATCTTGGTTCCTGAACCTAGACCGGGAGTGGTGGGTACAGTATGGCACGCATCTCCCTCGGAGTACTTCTCGTTCAGTAAGACCCATCTCAGCTCTTTGGTGCTTTTATAAATCTTGTAAGTTGCTTAATACCATGTCATAAATCTCTTTTGTATTGAACTATAGAGAGTGACTTCCACTGCTACAACAAAAAGCACCAAGCAAAACACAGAGTAAGAACCACACACATCAATGTACAAATTTACATAATGTACTTACATTATGTGTCATCTCGAAGTACTTCTGACAGGCTACCTGGTAATGAGTCCCTTTTACTAAATCCAAAATCTAAAATGAATGGGAAAAGGAAGAAAGAAAAAAATACAAGTTAAGTTTCTTCTCAGCCACTGTGGTCACAGTTGTTGGCCTTCTCATAATTCGAAAAGTAAACTCAATACATAAATCATGTAGCATGCTGTGCTTCTGCAGCCTGGACACTGCAATGGTGTTGCGATTATCCAGGAATGGTTTAGCTCAGCAGTAAAACACAGATGGCAAGTGATCTTTCTGACCTGGCACCCGGGATTTTAATAACATTACTTTGACAGCAAGATGAGAGATCCTGGTACTCTGACTTTGATGGTACTGTCGGCATATCATGTTGCAGATCTTTGTAAAACCGTGTACCTATAAATCTACTAATCTAATAGCAGAGGCATGAAGCAATAAAAGACATTCTTTAGACTTACTTACACATTACCTGTTTATACAGATGCAACACTAAACACTGTTATGAACACATCAGGAAAAAATGAGTCAAAACCCTCTGGACCAGCATAGAGAGGCAACTTACCCGCAATCAGATTGTCTTTACCGTAATATAGTTACTTCTAGTAAAACTCAGCATAATGTTGAGTGAATAGCCTATTCAGAGCATCTATTAGGGACACCATCCTATCTTTTGTAAATACAATTTTCCTTCCAGTTGTAGTTCATGCAATCTCTTCAGAAAGGCATAAGCACCCATCCTTATCAGCGAAGCACAATGGTAGCTGAAACTTATAAAGTGTCACTGCCTTTCACCACTTCCAAATAAATAAAACACACATATTTGACCCATTTATCAAGCACAGAAAAATGCTGGAATTAAGAGATAACCACAAATGAAAGAAGGTAGAATTCTAGAAAATTGTTAATTTGTACCGCTTTTCAAAAGGCTAACCTTCCTGCCATCAAAGAAATGAACAGTCTTGAATTCTTGCTATCCCCATCAGGGAATACTGCTTTACAGTTTTGACAGAAAAGAAGAAAATTATAGTTGTAGAAGGGGTATTGGGCAGCAGCAAAAATGTGCTAAGGGACAGCTTTCCTCTGGTTGTCGTATATACAAATTTTATACCACTTTCAATTAACTTTAATCTAAAAGATTTGTGTAAATATCAACCTGTCACAGAAACCAGGATTCCGTCTACCTCTATGACCCATTTTTTCCTCAATTAGAGAAAAATGAAAAATAGATTCATTAAAAATAAATGACAATACATAAATGAAGTCACAAAATTTTGTAAGTAACATCAACACTTTGAGCTTATACCCAAATGTTTGTCCACACAGCCATTAAAACTGTGTGGTGATGAACTTGAAGTTAATTACTGGATAACAAACATAACAGATTGACATACGAACTGTCATTTCAAAGGAGACTTCACATACAGATTTAAGATCTGATCCCATCAATTAACTGCAGACAGAATAAATTCACAGAAGTAAAGCTGAACTGTGTGGTATATTTATGTTCCTTTATGTGAAATCAAAACAAGGGGATGGTGCTGGTCTCAATTGGCTTGGTCTTCTGATATCAACTAACAATAGTGATAACCTCATACACATGCCCCACAGACCAGCCTGATCCAGACAACCCTTCTTTAAGACGCTTCCCAGGAGAGCCTAGGTTATGTCACGGTGTCAGTTAAACTACCTGGCACAAGTGACTATACACATGCAGAAAAGTGAGCTGACAAGTAAGACACAGACTATGAGAAACGCAGACTTAACGGAAAATGCTGGCGGTTTAACAACACAGCTGTTTCTACCACCCTACGGAGGCTGCTCTCTTTAACAAAAATACATTGTCTTGAAGTCACTCAGCCATCTATTTTAAAGAATCTTACTAGTCCTACTGCAGCATGTTTGAGATAACACGTGTATAATTGTGAAGGGATGATGAAAACAAGCAATAGTGGGTTTTCTTTTTGTTTTCTGGCAAAAAAAACAGCTCAATTTAGAATGAAGGAAATGAAGCAGGGGAGGTTAAAGGAGAATACATGGTGGGGGGATGGTGGTGGTGAGCCCAGGAGAACTCCGAGAACAGAGAGCATGCTCTGCTCTGGGGCAGTTGGTAGCAGTGTCAGACGCTATCTTCACGTCAGACAAGAAGGGCATCCTGTTAAAATAAAGCTGCCTGAAGGTCTCATTAGGGACAGGATCAATTTTAAAAAGAAGTAAGAAATCATGTGCAGCTTAATCTAGCATTCCATAGAGGAACATAGACACAACTTGTATGTTTTTAAAATTAAAAAGAAAATGTTAACCGGCCGAAGAGCACAATTACTAAGAGTCCAGATTATGATCTATATTGTAAGAATGCAGGAAGGCAGGAAGGCAGGCACGCTCTCCGCCCAGGGTGAACTGACTCACTCATGCCAGACTCACAACTGTGAAGGGCAGACTAGGTTCAGCAGAGTGTAGGGCTGGCCAGTGGACCCCATCAGGATGAGAACAGAGGAGTAGTGGGAAGTACTCAGACTTGGATATTAAGTATTTTCTAAGAGACAGACACTGTTTCTTAAAGCAGGCACTTTTCGTGAAAATGCCCGATCAGTCTATTCTGATGCTTCTAAACAATGCACTACTCATCCTCAATTCCCGAACCACTTCCCAAATATCATGAACTAGGATTTTTAAAAGAATTTTTCTAAGAGAATCCTATGAACTCTTCAATAACAGGGCTCAAGGCACATATAAAGTCTTTCTGCTTTCATTTATTTATTGTATAAACTAAAGGGTTTCACTTGCTACATATATGTGCCACACTTGGTCTTCTTCAGTCCTATCCTGCTCCTGACTCCCACTGCTCCTCCCCTAACTCTAAACCCATCTCTTACTTCCATGTATTATCTGCACTGTGATCTCTTGTCTTCAATTACGATTGCTTTATGTACACATACCTTTAAATCTACCAATACAATCTGTTCAGTCCATTTACTGTTACTTATATGTATGTGCTCTTAGGGCTGACACTTGGCATTGGATAAACCAGTTAGGGGGGCCCAACTTGGGGGAGACTGATTCTCCCTCTTTCAGCAATCATTAACTGCCTGTAGCCTTTCATCAAAGGGTGGGGACTTGTGAGATCTCCTCCATCAACACTGGCAAGTCAACTAGTGTTGACATTGTTCAGGTCTTGTTTAGGCAGCCATACAATTAAGGTTTCATGAGTGCAGGTTCCCTGTCCTATACAAACGACACAGCCTCGCAGCTGACTTCCTGGTCCCGTGGCTCTGACGATCGTTCCACTCCCTCTTAAGGAAAGTAGACATCACTTTTCCCCCCTATGGTTCAGCTGTTTCTTATATATTGACATATATTATTTATATATTATATAAAATAATACAAAATACCCCCAATACCATATACCAGTCACTAAACACAGCTAGTGTAGTGCTTTTTGAACACTAGCACAATTATAGAGCTATAACACTAATATTGTGTGTGTAGGCCCACGCTGCTGACTTCAGAAATTTTACAAGCGATTCTGAAGTGCTAGCATTTGCCTGTGTAGTACAACTTGGTGTAGGTTCGCTCTTATTGTGAATTGCCTGATACGAACATTAAACATCATATTAAGACAAGATGGGCACTGAAACAACCTGCTTTTGGACCGAATGACTCCAAGGCAGGAAATATAAAGTTAGAAATGAAAGGAAAATCAAGATATGTTCCAAATACTCTAATTTGTGATAAAGGAAAAAGGCACAATTACAAGTTCAGTAAATACCAGAATCCAAGAAAGGCTGGGAGACACTAAGACAGACTTGAAGGAACAGAGTTCAGGCCAGAATCACAGTCCTCCAAAGGGTAAAGTAGGGGAAAGGACGAGGCAGCATGTTTCTCCAGCATCGAGTCTGAAGACCACGAAGAGATCACTCTCTACATTAGCTCACTTTATGTTTCCATAACAAATGCTCAGAATTGGGTACTTGAGTTAATAAAGGGTTATTAGCTCACAATTTGGAAGGATGAAAGTCCAAGGTAGTGAAGTCCCATCAGCTGGCTTCTATTAAGGATGACAGAAATGAAAGGAAGCTATCATAAGACAAGAAAGGAAGCCAGAAAAACTCAAAAGCCATAGCAGCTCAGTGCTGCGGGGTTCTAAGAACTGCTAGTCCTTTCTGAGAGGAGGCCTAAGCTACACTAAATGTGCTCACCACAGTGAGGCTAAGCTTGTGCAAATACTGAAGGCGTACCAAGACATGCACTTCCAAGGATGGCAGCAGAGACTGACCTAGAGTAAGAATAAGAAACGGAGGGGAGGGGGTTGGGGGGTAGGTGCGGAGGTCAGGGACACACACACCACACAAAGGCCGGAACTCAGAAGACAGTGAGGAGGAGCCCATGAGAAGAGTGAACCAGGTGGGGAAATGAGGAAAGAGCCCGTGGAGACTGCAGTCTGCTGCTCCTGTGCTGTGGCTTCTGCAGCCCACAGAGGGTCCTTTAACAGCAATGGCAAGGACTCTTCAGTCGTCCTGTTCCATTCTGAAAGACACCAGCAAACCCTACTTCCTCTTCCAGACAGCACTATTTCCCAAGGCCAGAGGGAAATAAGGCACAGGAAACTCTGGTTCCTGCCTAACAAATTTTCTAATCATGCTCCAGAAAAATAAAATCAAACTAAACAATCACATCAATTTTGAAAACATAAGATTATCAAAGAAAAAAATTGCATGAAGATCTAAGAATATTTCGAAAACAGTAGTACGTTTAGTTTTCCATACCAATATTTAGAGTAAAATCGAGATGCAAGAGCATCATTACGGCAGCTTGGCTCTTAAGAACACAGAAGGACTATGTAATGTCATGTATATTCCTTGATTTTTCCCTCGACTTTTAGTCATTCTCTATTAGGTACTAAAATCCACCAAGAAGAATTTTAAACTTTTATAAATAAAATAATTCATCTTCACAAAAAAGTTCATCAATTTATATTTAGTATGTTTAGTAAAGAAAATTAATTATACTTTATCTTCAAGATAAGTTACTGGTTATTTCCCTAAGAGAATTATTCTTCCCTTCTCTTTTTATAATTATCCTTTTATTTAAATTTTTTTATATAATTATTTTGATCATGTTTCTTCTTCCTCCAACTGCTCCCTGGTCTTCTCCCTACCCACATAACTTCATGTTCTTCTGTGTCTCTCTCCCCCATCTCTACCCTCTCCTTCCCCCAAACAAATGAAAAACAAAACAAACAAACAATAAAGAAAAAAAATACCAAAACACCCCCCCCAATACACAGAGTCTGTGTTGCGTTGGTTGAGTGCTCCTGGGCACGGTGCCTATTGGGGTATAGCTGATGTATGCAGTGAGACACTATTGGAGAAGGTGGATTTCCCCTTTCCCAGCAGATGCCAATTGCAAATAGCTTCTTGGTTAGGGGTGGGACTTTGTGTTCACTTCCCCTTCTCAGTGCTTGGATCTCTGTGCTATGAACCTGGGCTGTGGGCTCTGATACCTGCCAGCCTGAGGATGCCATGCAGCTTCGTAGCTGAAGGCCGACAATTTAGAAAGACAATAGATGAAGGTTCTGCTCCAGCCTTCCTTTTCATTTGTAGATTGCTCCATGAGAAGTGGCTATCTCCAAAGCTGGTGAAAGAATGCAGTTGTGTGGGTGCTGGGGGAGGTGCCCCGGAAAAAGGAATAAAGGAATAGAAAAATTCCTCTAGGGAGAGAGAGCATTCAGAGGAGAAATGGTTTGGGATAGGGAGAAATAAATGCGAGGTCACGCTGTAAGGAGAAGTCTGAAGCGGCCTTTAAAACTGTAATGGTGTGAAAGCCTGTTTCCTTCCACGCATCTCCGGGGACACATTTGGGGAAAAACATCAGTTTCTATGTTGGGGCGACGGTCCCCGACACTGGGCAAGGGTTGTGCATGCTGTCTCAGTCTATGTAGCCCAGGTTAGCTTCAAGTTCATGGCCCTTCTGCTCCAAGCCTCCCAAGTGCTGGTACTGCAGACACATGCCACCACACCTGGGACGGAATTCTGATGAAGTGGCATAACCAAGATGTCTTTAAAGAGAAATAACTGTTTTTATGATTTGAATGCCTGTGATCTATCAGACTGATCTTTGCCAGTCAATCAACACGTATGACAGTCTCCATCCGAGGGAAATGCCACACAACAGCAGAAACAAACATAAATATCAGTGCACAGCACACGCTCCAAGTCTAACTTGGAGAGCAGGTGCCGCTTCCTCCCACCGTTCACTCCAGTGCCTGCCAAAGATGCTCAAGGAAGACTTGGCAGCAGGAAGCTGCCACCTGCTCACCCTTGGCTCTGGTGACTGGTGGACTGCACATGCACGGCTACATATGCTGCACCCACCAATTAGACAGACACAGACTAGTGTGTCTCTAATTCAAGGTCGTCTGTCTTAATGGAGAAGCAAGAACAGCCTTGCTTCTTACAAAGCTCAACTGTCCGAAACTAGCCCACAAAGATTTTCCACTCCATTTCTGAGCCTCCTTATTTCAAAAGTGAAAGAAATGCTCAGTAGAGGTAGGAAGTGTGGGACACATCTGCACATAGAGCTCTCTTCGTTCCTCACATGCCTGGCATGCACAACCAGTAGAAGCCTCATACCTCTGCTGTGACCTTCACTGGGGAGACCAAGGCCAGGTTTCCCTCTCTTGAAAATACACTTTCATTTGCTTAACAACATCCCATGTCAAGTATTTTACTATTCTTATTTTTTATTGTTTATAAATACAGTTCTGAGCTGATTTTACTTCCAAATGTCTTCCAGTTTTCCCCTTTCCTCTCTACTGCTCAGCCCCACCATTCTCTCTCTTATAACAGGCTCCCTGATTTTCCCTTACAAGAGCCTTTACGGCCACCAGAGTCACTCCTGAAAGCCAAGCCAACCCTGTATTCCAGCGCCCGCCAGAGAAGGGGCACAAGCTAATCTACACAATTCAGGCCTTCTCATCAGACCTAGCCTCCCTCCCCGGGCCCTGCTCGGGCTCATCTGGTCCTCACAGCTGCTCTAGGCTTTTCTACAATGTTTAGTGGAATTTTAGCTCACAAAATCCTAGTGGTAACATCTATGGGAGTCTCTTGTCAAATATGTTGGTTTGGTTTAATCCAGAATTACCTAATTTTTTTGGTGGTAATATTTTCCAGAATGGTGCTAGCTCTGTGTTGTCACATGCCGCCCAGGACACACTCTGATCTGGTCTCCCGAAGGGCTCCTCCTGGCCCCTTATCATGCTGTAGTTGACTTTCACCACACTTGCCTGCCTGGCTCCCCACTGCAATGTTAGCTCCATCAGGTAGGTCTCATTAGCATCACCTCTCTCAATATTCCTAGTGTCTTCGACAACAACTAGAATACAGTTATCTCCAAACTATTACTTATTTTAATAGTTTGGGAATAATTGTTTGGAAAAGGGGCATGTGTTTCATGTTGCACATAGGGAGGTCAGAGGACAACTAACTGAAGTTGGGTCTCTCCCTTCACATTTTATATGGATTCTGGGACTCAAAATCAGGTCACCAAGCTTGCATGGCCTGCTGGAGCCACAGTGCCAGAAAAATGGCTGTTCATTTATGTTGAGTGTGGGTTTGGTTGTCTCATATCCTCACCTCCTGCCACTAGGAAACCCTACTCAGTATTCAACCCTGATTCAAGCACTATCCCCTATGTGACGGATTTTCTTCTGGTCTCCTTTGGATCTGTGACACCTCGACTACACTGCTATTTATTGGAGCACCTGCCATTCTTTATTACAGTAAAATTTAAACTGCTGTCCCAAAGAGTGACTTCTCAGTGCAGATTAATATCGGTACTTTATGGTTAGGAAAGAGCAACAACTAAGTGAACCAGGAACTGGAAGAAGGACAACTGATGACACAGGAGATAAACTTGCTACAGGCATGACAGGCAGTAGTGCTGACCCTCAGCTCCAGGATTAAGTTACTAATAATTACTCTGCTATATATACTCTTTGTCCTGATTTTATAAAGCTAGACAGTGCAGAACTCCTATGCCCTATAACCTTTATAGTCATGTAAAAGACATTTATATTGATTTCATTATTATTTATAAAGGTCTTATAAAAAAGAAGTGTATCTAGTAAACACACTAGTATAATAGAAAAAGAAGCCATGTTTACAACCTGCTACTTAATTGCTTTCCAAGGATGAGAGGATTGAAAGGAGTATTTGTACTATATGCATATACATATGTATTACATCACATATATAAACATTTTATATGTTTATAGATAGATAGATAGGTAGGTAGATAGATAGATAGATAGATAAGAGAATATTATCTAACAAGAACTGCACTGTAAAACTGATGGCAAACATCATAGCTCTAAAGTAGCTCAGGGCTGAGAAGATTAAAATCTAAAGTATTTGCATTATGTAAATCCTTCCTTTTTATTTAAACAGAAAAGGGGAAGTGATGTGGGATTCCCCTCTATATGCTTTTAATACCATTGGTTAATAAAGAAACTATCTAGGGCCTGCACAGGGAATAGAGGTAGGCCGGAGGGGGGGGACGACACTAAACTGAATGCTGGGAGGAAGAAGATGGAGCCAGAGAGAAGCTGTGTAGTCCCGTCAAGAGACAGAAGCTGAACCTTGCCTGTAAGCCACAATCACGTGGCGATGCATAGATTAATGGAAATGGGTTAAACTAAGATGTAAAAGCTAGCCAATAAGAAATTAGAGCTAATAGGCCAAACAGTGATTTAAATAATACAGCTTTTGTGTGATTATTTTGGGGCTGAGCAGCTGGGAACCAACAAGCAGCTTCTTGCAACAATGAATAGCTACTTAATTTTCTATTAAAGTTTGTTTCTCCAAAAGTGGTGGAAACTTTGACAAAATACCTCATAAAAATGGTCACAAAAAGAAGTATGTTAGGAAAGTAGTTTTATGAAGTAGACAGGCTGGATTTATGTGAACAATACCAAATACCATTCAATAAAATTTCTGTTTAGTAAATATTTTCATCAACAAAGACAAATGTTATTCCACTTTATATATGATTTTTCCTTGAACTATATATCTTGAATAATATTTAAAAATTTTAAAATAACTATCTGTGGCCTCTAAAAAGTAAAATATATTTTAAAAATCAAATTAAATGTTGGAGGACCTTGTGATATAAGCAGAAACACAATTACGGCTATCACATATTTTCTCTACTGAAGCTCTGAGATTAGTAAACAGGCCCATCTTCAACTACACCATGAAGGACAGTAGCAGGGGCTGCTGTCGAGTCAGGAGGAGTACTTATAGCAGACACTGTTCCCTCAGCAATGGAGAGTGGATGTCACCCCCACAGGTAAGCAGCCCTCATCTGATACCATGACAGTGATCTTTGGTAGTTCAGATTTATACACACTTCAAATAAGGAGTTATGTGCCTTTATTGGAGCACCTGTCAGCACTATCATGAAATTCTGACAGAGCTACCTTTAAGCCTTTCAAACTCTCCATTTTGAGGGATTTCTTCATTAAAAGGCACTTACCAGTTTAGATTTAATACAGTCAGTAATTGCCTGAAAATTTTTGGACTGTGAAAACCAAGTTCACTAACCTCCCAAAAGCACAAAGAACACATACTTGTTCACACTTGATGGCTTTGAAATCACTACTTAATTTCTTGGAAGCACTAATTAGTTGTACTTTAGAAATAATAATAATTATTATTATTTGGTTTTTCGAGACAGGGTTTCTCTGTGGCTTTGGAACCTGTCCTGGAACTAGCTCTTGTAGACCAGGCTGGTCTCGAACTCACAAATCCGCCTGCCTCTGCCTCCCGAGTGCTGGGATTAAAGGCGTGCGCCACCACCGCCCGGCTAGAAATAATTATTAATGGTTATGCTGATCTACAACAAATACACCTTCTCTAGTGAAAAACACTATAATGAAAAAGAAATTAAAGACATCCATAAATAACATGATTTCTGTCAACAAACTTGCAAATAAAGAGTTTATTTCTACTTGTACAGTGAAGTCTGTAAAATTATTACATGTAGAAAGCTAAACACAATTCTAAGCAGAAGCAAATACTAAGGCACCTGTAAAAGCAAAGCCTAATCATTCAATGTCCCCAGTGCTCATAGACCACAGTGGTGAGTGGTGCTCCCCTATGATGACATAACTCGGAACACAGCTGGGATTTTACATTCCCTGTGACCACAGGTAAAAGGTTCAAATGAAACAGATAATTACTTTTAACAGTTTAAAACAAATATGTCAAAATATTATCATCTCTTGCATGTAATTACCCTACAGTATTGCTAAGCTATTTTACAGGGCTTTTCTATATGAATTTTTAGCTGGTTTGTTTAACATTTACAGTGGTACAGTAGAGTTGACTCCGATAGCTTGAGAGCCAGTTCTGCCCAGCTCCACACAACAGGTGCGGCCCCACAACACTGTTTGACAAGTGATATCACACAAGAGAAATGAGTAAATATGCACAGCCTCCCAAGAACTGCTTTACTAACACACAGCCTTTTCATACTTCATTGGAGAAATTAGCAATTCAAGAGCTAGTCAGCCCTACACCAGTCAGTCATATGTACTACATGTGTAGTCCATGTAGTACTGTCTGCTACACCAGACAGTAAGATCAGGTCACCAAAAGACCTGAACTTCTACAGTTAGACACCTTCATACTCAGATTCTCTAGTTTTTAGAAAGTATGAAACATGCAAAGAAACTAGAAAGCATGACCCACTTACAGCAGGAATTCACAAAAGGTAACACAGACACAATTTAAATACTTTCAAAGAGTTCAAAGAAACCATGAAAATCTCATAACAAACACTGCAATTATGTGACTGTTACAACGTAGATGAAATAGACAAATTCTTAGAAATATAAATTGACAAAATGGATCCAAGAATAGATAGACCATCAAAATAAAGAATAACAAGCACAAATCAAGTCACAATTTAAAAACCTCCAAAGACAGTAACACTTTTAAAAGATATCTTGAGAAAACAGCAGATAGCGAGCCCTTATGAACATATAGACAAAAGTCCTCAATAAAACACTAGCAAGTCTGGGCCGTGGCTACAGTTCAGTGGGAGGGTGTTTGTCTGGTATGAGCAAAGCCTGGGCTTAGTCCCTCATACTGAAAAATCAACAAAACACTGGTAAATCAAATCCAGCAACACATTTACAAGGATTAGAACTTATGCCCAAGTGCTCACGTAGTGATGCTAGGCGGTTTAAATATGAAAATCAATGTAATACAGCACCTCGATACAGTGAGGCTAACCAGACCATGTGACTCACTTCGATTGGTGCTGAAGAGGTACCTGAAGCATCCGATGTCTTTTGGTTATTCAAACAAAAGCTCTCAGTTTAGCTAGAAGCAGGAGGGATTTACTCAGAATTATAAAGGACGCTTATGAGAATCCACAGGTAATAGTACACCTTGGAGAAGACTGAAAGCCATTCCCTACCAGTAGGAACAAGGTTAAGATACTTGCTTTTCCCTTCCTACTCTCAGCACAGTATGGAAATTTCTAGTCAGAGAAGACAATTACACAAGAAATACAAGATGGAAGGGATGTAATACCACATCTATTCTCAGAAGGCTTGTTCTTACAGAATCCACAGAAACCTAGTACAATAAATTAACCTAGCAATGCTGGAATACACATGAATAAATCAGCTGTATTTCTAATACCAATAATGAATGGCCAGAGAAAGAAGAAAACATTTCTATTATAAAGTACGAGGAACGCATTTAGTCATAAAGCAAAAAGCATGTATGCTGGGGAGTATAAAACACAAGGAAGGAAGCGAAGGGACTGAGAAAAGAAAAGATGTCCTGTGTCAGGGACTGGCAGGCAATGCTCAGCTGTCATTACCACCCAAACACATTGTGTAGCCATCGAAGTCCCAGCGCTGATCCTGACATACAGAAGAAATGAAACCAGGCTCCACATAGTCAAAACAGTACTTAAATGGAGGGACAGAATTGAAGAATTCATACCTCTGGGTTTTCAAAACCCAGTACAAAGTTATGATATCCAAACTGTAGTATTAGTATCAAGACAGACATACAGACCAAAACAATGGAATTAATAATCCAGAAAGCACCTTACATACTTATATCCAATTTACTTTGTATACTTTGAAGTTTCTACTCCTAAGTTAACTACACCTCTAGATACAGTTCACTTTTGTCAAGACTATCAAGTAGCAAACCACCTCTTCAATGGATATCAACATACAAATACAAAGTGACTCTCAACATCACATTACACACAAAAATTAATTCAAAACAGACTAAAGATCCAAATTTCAAAGCCAAAGTTCTAAAGCCAATACAGGAAAATCTAAGTGTCAATCTTCATGGCCTTAATTCTGGCAATGAACTCTTTAGATATAACACCAGAAACATATGAAACAAAAGAAGACACACCAGACTTCACCCATGCTCAAATACGTTCCCATCAAATTGCATTACCAATCTATAGAAAGGGAAAGTGCATTCTTAAATCATCTATCTAATAAGGGCCTCATATACAAAATAAAAGAACTATTACATCCAACAAGAAAGTAACAACCAAACTGAACTGAGCCAGACAAGTGAGCCAGAACAGTGTAAAGACAATGGACTACCAGCCAATCTATAGAGATTTTTTTTAAAAAAAAAAATTCACTACACTGAACTCTGATATAATGTGAACTTATGTCCAAAAATCACAGGACAGAGGCAAGACACAAAGGAAAATCAGTTAGAAGACTCGGGGAGAACGTCATGTGTAATGCAGAAGGGAAGATTCCATTTATAGGCAAAACCCAAACAGGCAAATGCACAGGACAGCAGGCAGCTGGTTGCCAACAGCTGGAAAATGACTAGTAAAAACTGAGTTTTCTCCTGAAGTGATGTAAAAATTAGAAACTTGACAGAGGTGGTAACTGCACAAACTTGTAAATATAATGGCTATATGTGTTATACAACTTAAAATGACTAACTGTATATGAAGGCAATTTTAATGAAAAAAGCATCTTTTAAAACCCTGTTTTCACCTGTAATTTACACTTTGTGTATTATTCATATCTCTGTTTCTTATCAGCTGGTTGTTAAACAATGCATTAAATACTCCAAAGTCTAGGCATGTAAAATTGCATTCATTTCATTGTAGAGGAATTTTTCTTTGGGCTGCCAACTTGCAAATAAATGACATGGAGACTTATTATTAACTATGAAAGTCTGGCCTTATCTTAGGCTTGTTCCTAACTAGTTCTTATAACTTACATTAACCCATTTCTTTTAATCTACATTTTTTACATGGCTTGGCTATCATTACTCTGTACTGCCCATCCTGCTTCCTCTCTGTCTGGCAACTCTGCCTTCTTCTTCCCAGATCTCTCTGTCCAGAAGTCCCACCTACACCTCCTGCCTAGCTATTGGGCGTTTAGTTTTTTAACTAAACCAGTCACAGTGACACATCTTCACACAGTATAAAGGAATACTCAACTTTTCATAGCAAACGCTTTCAATGAAAGAAGGAACTAAGAAAAATTTCAACTGAATTTAAAAGAAAAATGTGTCAAAGAAGCAGGAACGTAGGGAACAAGGATAATGACAATGTCTTGTGAAGAATGAGTGGGACATGGAAGAAGGCTCAGAGGAGGTGAGAAAAGGAAAAGCACTGTGGCGTCCATGATTCCTGCTCACACAAGCACTCTGTGAGTTATTATACAGGAAAGAAACACTTTCACGGACTCGATGCACTCAGGAATTAAGGACCCAGAACCTGAAAAGTCAAGGTGTTGGATCAATTCACCCAAAAGCAGAAGTCTAGTGTGAGTCCTGACGCAGTACACAGCATCATTCTGTAAACAAATCCAAGAGGATAGAGCTACTGCAGAATCACTGAGGATCCTGGGCAGAACTGGACCTACCTGGTTGATCCCCGAGGCAGGAATCTTGTAGGACTGCATCTTCTGCTTCAGCAGCTCTGCATCACTGTGACGGAATGGGCACCCTGACAACAAAACACAAGCCACAAGGCAGCAAGGTCATTTACTAGGACTCAGCACAGTGCCACCCTCGAGAGGCTGCCAAAGCACTCTTCATGTCTAACAGCTTATTAATAAAAGCTCAATGCCCATGGGTGCAACTGCTTCCCTTTCTACCTAAATGAGGATTTAGCTGCTTGGGTATCAGGACACTATAGGTTCAGGAGTTACATAAAACAGCACAGCACTTGCAGACTCACATGGCTGTTCATTAGTAAGGAAAGCAGCATGAACCTTGGCACTCTCTCACAGAACAGGAAATCACAAAGTAGGCATAACAGTTTACCTCTCACATTTCTGTAGTCTAAAAATATTGCAAAATGACATAAAAGAGAAAGGATATATATGTGTGTATATATTATACACACACACATATATATATATGTATGTTAGAAATAAAAATATTCAAACTCTAAGAAACATAAATATATCAAATCAGACTCTGACATAAATTCTATGCCTATCTCCTGAAGCCCGGAACCCTTATAAATTCTGAAGAATCATGGCAGTAAACAATGTGGACAATCAGAAATGGCTTCAGAGAAAAGCCGCCACACATAGTACATTTGTTTCATCACTTATTTCAGGAGCAAAATAAAAGGATGGACAATAAGAAATATTTGCATGAAGAAGAACAGAGACTATTTAGGCACAGAATAATAGATCTACAAGCTAACTGGTAGTAACTGCACATTTTATATAAAATCGGTGGAAATTAGGGAATGAAAAAATAATGGAAAAGGGCCAAGAAGCCAAACTAATGCATTTATCAAACAATTTAAATATAAGTAAAACCTCTATTGTAAGACTATGAATCTCTATAAACTATGAATTCTGCAAAATTTATATCATATCATTTATACATATTTACAAAAATACATTTTAGTACAAGGAAGCATTTTGAGAAAATTTTATAATATATAGCAAAATGTCTGGCATTCCTGGTAGGTTGACCATGCTCCTGCGGTGGCTCTACACAAGACTAACAATCTGAGCAGTACAAATGGAACACGGTGAATTATTTAAAATAAAAACCAGAGAGATGAAGCTAATTAATTGAAAAATCAACAACAAAAAAATAGGATCTCAAGGCAAATTCTGCGAAGCAGGTAAATGTAGAGATTTATAACTGACCAGAAGAGAAATCCCCAGGCAAAACCTCTGTCACAGCCAGTGCCCTGGGCAAGCCCATCAGACTGATGCGTGACTAGAGCCTAAGTGTGAATGCATCTAAGAGAAGCTCAAGGGGATGAGTGCAAGGGCAACTCTTACACTTTTACGAGCTTTACATCAGAAAATCTACCAGTATCTCACAGTGTAAATAAACAGAAATGAATAAATAAATCAAGCTTCTGTAGAAGGAAGGGAAAGGCTAAGTATACTAGTGCATTCTATTCTCCAGAAGAGACTACCTGAGCAGAGCCCTGTTGAGTCAATTGCAGCCTGATATTCTTGGAGAAGGGGGGTTTCCAGCAAGTTTATCTCACTCAAGGAGAAGCACTGGAGAGGTTCAGTGTAAAAGTGCTGAACAAACAATAAAGAATTATAACAGCAAGGATGCTGGAATGAAGAGGCCAAGTAGATAGGCTTGAAAAAAAGAACAAATGTTGGAATATGCAGAGAAATATGAAACCTAGGCACTTTTTAAAGCTACAGATTAAAAACACTATACACATTAAGAAGGGTTACTATGGTGTTTTAAAGGAAAATGGACCCCAATGGTAGTGGCACTATTAGGAGATGTGGTTTTGTGGAAATAGGTGTGGCTTTGATGGAGGAAGTGTGTCACTGTGGGGGCAGGTTTTGAGGTCTCTATTGCTCAAGCTTTGCTCAGTGTGACACTCAGTCTACTTCCTGTTGCCTGCAAGAAATAGCACTATTAGTTCCAGCACCATGCCTGCCTGCACACCTCCATAACCTGCCATGATAATGGACTAATCTTCTAAAACTAAGCCATCTCAATTAAGTATTTTCTGTTATAAGAGTTGCCATGGTCATCATGACCATGTCTCTTCACAGCAATAGAAAACCTAACTGAAACAGTTTCCTTTCTGTTGTCTCTAAGACAGAGATCTTACTGGTACAGATACTGTTAGTGCCATGATGGGAAACATCTATCAAGCAAACAGAAATGGAAAACAAGCTGGCTTAGCTATTCTGATGTCTGAAAAAGAAGATGTCAAACCAGAAGTAGTCAGAAGAGACAAGTGAGGCCACTGCATATTAATGAAGGGAATAACTCATCAAGAAAATACAACTGTAAATATATATGTACTAAATATTGAGGTTCCCAATTTCATACACAAACACTGATGAACATAAGGGTCAAACAAGTCAAAATAAAATAACTTGTTCCCCACTTTAACCTCTAGATAGATCACCAAATCTAAAAATCAGCATAGAAGCTTCAGATAAACTACATTATACACCAAATGCATGTAACATATCAACAAATTATTCTACCCAGCAGAAACAGAACAAAAATTCCAGGAAGCAGTCATAGAGCCTGTTCAAAAGCCAACCACATTCTGTGTCACAGGTTATTTAAAGCAGCTTGATGGAAACAGTTAAGATGTCTGTGGTAGTTTGAATGAATTGGCCCCAGTAAGCTCACAGGGAGTGGCACTATTGAGAGATGTGGCACTGTTGAAGTAGGTGTGGTCTTGTTGAAGAAAATGTATCACTCTGGGGCCAGGCTTTGAGATCTCCTATGCTTAAACTTCACTCTGTGACACAGTCCATTTCCTGTTGCCTTATAATCAAGATGTAGCCAGCACCATGTCTGCCTGCATGTTGCCATGCTCTCCACCATAATGATAATGGATTGAATCCATAAACTGTAAGCTGCCACCTCAATGAAATGTTTTCCTTTATAAGAGAGCTGCTGTGGTCACACTGTCTCTTCACAGCAATAGAAACCCTAACTAAGACAATGTTCTTTAATAAGTTAAAAAAAATAACCTGTGATATATCCAGATAACAGACAATTACCAGATTCCTACCCAGCCTCCCTTTGAAAGTCAAGAGTGGCCCCTGCCCAGCTGAAATAGCAGGACTACCTTCAGTGAGAAGCTATGTCTAAAAATGAAGGTAGAAAACAATAGAAAAAGGCACCTAACATCAACTTTTAGCCTCCATGGACACACACATGCACACATATCTGCACACACACACATGCACACATGCATATATCAGAGACACAAACATATATCAACACAACCATAGACCCAATCAACTGTCCACAAATAGGGAAGTGATTTAAAAATTACTTTTAAAGGATATATTATGCAGTAAATTAAAATAATTTTCTAGAGACTAGTTAATAATATAAAATAATGTCAAGTTTAAAACATGAGGCAAACAGTTAAGAGTTAGCTACCTAGACTTAAGAGAAAGACTAAAATGTTGACAGCAACCATGATTAAATGTGAAATAATGGGTAAATTTTTCATATTTCTATAGACAGAATATTTTGAAAATAAAGCATAAAGGAAACATACTGATATTCAAAAAGTCAAAAATGTGGATGTCAGAGACTTGGGGGAAGGAGAGATGCACAGAAAATTATCAGGCAGTAAACTTATTCTTTATAATATATATATAGTACCATAAATTTGTCCACATCCATAGACTATAGACACCAAGAGTGAACCCCAATCTCAGCTACAGTCTTTGAGCAATAGCAACATGTAGTAACCAGTCACTGTGCCAGAAGATGCTGAGAAGGATGAGGTCAGCATGTGTGAGGATGAAGGCACATGGGAGCACTTTCTGTTCAGTCTTCCTGTGAATCTAATGCAGTTTAAAACTATAAAACAATTGACCTGTTAAATGGGGAGGGAGGGAGGAAGGGAGAATGGGAGAGAGGGAGGAGGGAGGGAGAGAGAGAGGAGGGGATTGGTAAATGTGTGCATCAAACAGTTCAGTTCATCAAGTATTTGTGAAGAACAATACAGGAATCCACCCATATGTGAGGCTTTACTTTCTGTGGTTTCTATTACCCAAGATCAAAAAAAATCCAAATGGGATTTTACACAGGTGTTTCATCTGTGCAGCATCATGAATGGTGTGGCAGAAATTTTAGGATGCTTGATGTGTCCATGCTGAATACAATGACTGCCTGTTGGTTACTTAGTCTTAGTTATGACATGATATCACAGTTCTGCATTTAGATTGTAGCACAGGAGTACTGTCTATGGCGATCCAGGGATGCAAACCAACTTCCCGTAAGTGAAAAGTTAAGGAAGTGGGGCAGGAGGCCAAAGTTGTTAAGATACTATGGCAGAACAAATTTCCTCCTCATGACATAATCAAGAAGAAAGAAGAAACTTATTACTGGCTCTCCTTGGCATGCAGACTTGCAAACGAATCAGGTACAGTATGAGACAATTGTTTAGTTAAGACGTGAACTTGTGGATGGGAAAGAATGAACACAAAAGGTGTTGTGGGGCTGTCAAAAGCACTGAGCTTGCAAGCGCACACGTCAGTAAGGCTCCTTAAAGAGTGACAAATCACATATGGTAAGCAGTTTTTATATAGATTCAGGAATAGTTCTGTCCTGTTTTGCTTCTTTGAGATGGAGCTATGGATCAAACAAAACGCCTTGCACATAGTAGGCCTACAACTAAGCCAACCCAGAAACCGGGTTTAAATAAAAAAAATGACTAGACAGGCTAGACATCCTGAGGAATCTACTGCCTATTCCTAAGAGGTTGGGAAGCTGATTAAGGAGAAAAGATGCCATCTAAAATCAGCCATCAGGGAGGGTGAAAGTAGGCTCTTCTAGAAGATGATGGACAGTAAACCAGCACTCCTAAGGGCTCAGGAAGCACAGAGCACAGCACAAGAGAAGACAGACTACCTCTAGCAGCAACAGTACTGGGCATGTGATAAAGTTAACCATAGTGTGAAGAAGCCATGAGCTTTCAAAACCCAAAACGATCTGTTCCTGTTCTGGCAACATGATCTGAGTCAGGGTAACAGCCACCTTGTTAATAGAACTTCTGACCAATAATTCCTCCAAGAAATAAAAAAATACTTGCAAGAAGGGTTGAAATTTAAGGTCTTCTTGATGAAAGACTATATTCCTGGCCATCCTGAGTTGGCTTGTTATGGATATGCAAGATTGAAGGTGTATTTTTATTATTTTCTAAATTGAGTTCATTACTCTAGCTCCCTGATCAGAGCACCTGATCAGGTGCTGATTTGTCAAGGCATAAAAACTTACCTGGTTTAACTGCATTAAATCAGTACTGATATAGGTCCTAATCTAGACACAGTACAATATAAGAAATGATGAGCTCCTGTGAAGCTACCCTGAAAACCAGAACTGAAAATGCCTGATGGAAGAATTTACAGCATGAAGCCATGAACGACTTTAAAAGCTTCCTGGGAACAGTAAAGGAATAGGGAAAACCACTTCCAGTGAAATACAAGTTAGTATGAATTTGCTAACATGCTGATGAAGGAATGGAGGAAACATTGGGTAACAAACACAATTGAAGAAACTTGTTGAGACTCCTATATAGGGAAATGGACAGAACACTGAGGCAGAATCAGCAGTGGAACATTCCAAAAATTTGCTAAATTATTATTTTCAGATAGCTCTCATTATATTGCTCATGCCATACAATGAACTCCTAGGCTCAAGTGATCCTCCTGCCTCAGCTCCTTGGTGCTGGACTACTGTAAACAGAGACTGCACTTTAGTTTCCTGGCTGCCCAGACCCGAATAATCACACAGAAACTATATTAATTACAACAATGTTTGGCCTATTAGCTCAGGCTTCTTATTAACTAACTCTTACATCTTAAATTAACACGTTTCTATTCATCTATGTATCACCATGAGGCTGTGGCCTACAGGTAAGGTTCCAGCATCTTTCTCCTTTGGCAGCTACATGGCACCTCTCTGTCTCTGCCTTCTCTCTCCCTGCATTCGCTTAGGCTTAGTTTTTCCACCTAGCTCTATTCTGCCCTGACACAGTCCAAAGCAGTTTCTTTATTAACCAATGGTAATAAAACATATTCACAGCATACAGAGGGGAATCCTACATCAGACTACAGGCTCTGTGCTGCCACACCCAACTTTAAAGCTACAAAAGGACAAGGGATGGAATGAAATCCTCAAGAAACACACAGCAATAAGAGCTTCCAGATGACCTCTAAAGAATCACGATGCTGGGCAGTAATCTGACAAACTAATAAGAGATAACTTAATATTATAATTTTCACAAAAAAGTCCTCCAACAGAAAAAAAAAAAGAAAACCTGACAAATACTGAGTCTCTGCAAACATTTCTATCACCTGGTCATGACATCCACCCATTCAGAGCATCGGAGCTCGCTGGTCTAGGGTCACCTGACATGATCTTTCCAACACTACATCACAATGGCTACATCCATCACATTGGCCTCACTGTACCAAACACACCATATCAGCTCATATCACAGAAAAGCAAGGACAGTACACTGATAGAGTTTTTATTAAAGCATGTCGCTATAAGTATTCTATTACTGTTAATCTCCTGCTATGCCTAATGCCTAATTTAGAAATTAAAATTTACTATAAACTCTGTGTGTGTGTGTGTGTGTGTGTGTGTGCACGCGCGCGCGTGAACAACTCAACCAAACTGATATACATTTGACACTGGGACTTGTTAAACTGCTTACTTAATCTCTATTAATCAGATGACAAGAGTAAGGAAAGAAATACATTGCTCCTCCGCACATGTCCTTTTGAACATTAATAAAAAGCACAAACAGCTCTAAAACACTCTTATCTTCTAAGACCTTTGCAGAAACTGAGACACAGAACAGTGAATGAAAGAGAACTGGGAAGCCTGCTCCAGCACAAGCTGACTACGGCTGAGTGAGCTCAGTAATAAGACAGATCACTGTCACGGTGCTCCAACCTGACACTGACATGGACTGAAGCTACCACAAACTAGGTCCTGCAGCAATGTGAAAAGTCATTCCCTAGCACCAGCACAAGCACTTACCATGATAATCCCCTTGGCTTGGCGGATTGGTCAGGATAATCTTCATGCAACTGAAAGGCGTATAGTCTGTCCTCTTGCCTTCCTTTCCAAAGCTGTGCCGGATATTGTAAGAGTAACCTTTATCAAACTGAGAAAAAAAAAAAAAAGAAGAGACCAAGTCAGTCAATACAGTAATGGCATCAGCACCAGCTAGGATCAAACAGTTAAGGGATTCAGTGTTCATGGACATGCATACTCTATGTATCTTCTGGGTTTTTGTGACACAAATATAACACACACATACACACACACACACACACACACACACAGAGAGAGAAACAAGGTTTTCCTATTAAATGCCCAATCCACTTGTCTCTGCAGCATACTAAACAAACTTTTTAAAGAAATAATAAAAATCTTCTTAAGTAGGAGAGAGTTAAGGTTATAATCATTCCCGTCTCTGGTATCTAATGGGGATTGTTCCAGTAATCCCAGTGATTATTAGAATCTACAGTCAATGTCCAATAGCTCAAAACTGAGTGTAATATTTGTATTTAACTTATTACACCTCCCATTTACTTTAAATGATCTTCAAATTATTTATAACAAGTAATACAATTTAAATGCTATGGGAATAGTTGTGACACTGTCATTGTTTGGGAATAATAGCAATGAAAAACGTCTATATGTGGTTAGTACAGACACAATAATTTTTTTCCCAAAACACCTCAATCTGAGGTTCACTGAGTCTAAGGATATGAAAGCCCAAAGCCATGAAGGGCCAACTGTTTACTGATTAATGGTGAGAAAAAATCTGTTGGAGAAAATAATCAATTTTCCCTCCTTGATTTGATTTCAGAGACTATACTAGGTAGAAACCAGGCTAGCCTCTCTATCCTCCTCCTAAACTGTCCTTTAAATTCTACATCCTAACTCACTCTACTTATGAAGTGCCTCTTAAAATAGTGAATGTCGTCCTCTGCATTTCCACTCCGGGAAACAAGCTGTCAGCAAATGTCAGGTGAGTGGAGGAGCCTCTGCAGGTGCCTCCTACCTGGAATCCCCGTCGTGGTGTTCATAAAACAAGAAAATGGTGTGGAAGGGACTTTGGAATGAATAGGATAAGAGGCGGAAAAGGGACTTAGCATTCACTGAAAAGCACTTAGGTAACACCAGGCATACTGTTGGGTGCTTTTAAAAGTGCAATCCCATTTGATCATTTCAAATAACTGGTCTCCCTATGATGGTACACAAGAGGAAACTAAAGTTCAAAGAAATGAAGCAATGTAATATAACACAGACATTAAATAAATAGCAGAGTTGAAAAGCATGCGAAATTGGAAAAGTCTGGTTCCAAAATTCAGTACTTTCCATAATACTGCTCCTCCTCAGTAATAAGGTATTCAAAATCATAGGTGCCAATATATCATTTTAGGCTGTAACTTCTTTCTTTCAAAAGATACTTCATCGTGAAGACCGGAGTTGCGAGCCGACTCTTCTTCCACATCTCAGTGGCATTTCCTTATGCGCCCCATACTCCTCTAGGATATTTCTTGTCTCTGCATATTTGGTTTCTATTACACTTGCCTGCATTTATCTTATGACTTGTTAGTCTCAGCTTTGTACTGATCAGTTTGGTGGTCAGTTGCTCCTGGGCTGTCCAGCACTATACCAGTATGCAAGAAAATAAACTCACTGCATGTGAAAGAACTCCTTGGTCTACTACAGCATATGAAAGGGCATTATCCCATTTTCATGCTTCCATCAAATGTTTCCAGGACCTGATGTTTGGTAATTTTCTAATTCTTATATTAGGTGATGCCCATAACCCATTGGTCAAGCAAAGACAGACAACATGCCATTCATAATATGTTAGATTAAAGGGATATTCAATGTGACAGAATATTAGGTAAAATCCAACTTGATGGAGGAGTGTAAGTTAACGTAAATTTCTCACATAATTATTTCAGTAAAAACTATGAGAACAGCTGGCATGACAGTGCATGCCTTTAATTACAACACTTAGGAGGTAGAGACAAATGGCTCTCTGTGAGTTCCAGCCCAGCCTGGTCTACAAAGCAAGTTCCGGGACAACTAGGACTGTTACACCAAGAAATCCTGTCCGGGGGAGGTGGGGGAGAAAAAAAGCTATGAAAACAAAAACCAAGTTTCTAAAATAACTGTCAGACTACAACAAATGGCAGAGCATAAGAGCCTTTAAATAATACGAGGAAAATCTTAGACTATGCCCTGCTTTTACTACTCAGTAATCTCACAAGCCTTCAAAACTAAATTCTCAGAAGCTGTAAGTGATTCACAGAGCACATCAAATGTTCTTCCATGACACCCAGGCAATACTTGCTAAGTCTTGAGAAGCCACAGAGCACACATAATGAGTCATTTCCAAAGGGCATCTTCAGAGTTCTGAATCTAACAGTCAGAATAAAACGTCTATAAAAGGTCATACTTTATTTCCACGCTTCTTTTAGATAAAATGCATATTCTGGAAAGTTTGGAGAAAGAGTTCTTGAGCAAATTTTCATGTGAAATTACTAAGCATAACACTAAAAATATTACATAGATGGAAGTAATGGGCAATAAACTGAAAACCTGAGTGCAAAGGACAGGTCTACGTTTCATCCACATTAGTGAGCACAGGGCACACTAGTATGGCAGAGTTGCCATTTGCTCCCCATAAGGTTCATCATGAAAGCAACCCAGCAAATATCAGGTAGTAGGAGATGCCAGCTTTGTAATGAGTGAGGTAACTTACAAAGGGTCTGATTTCAACTCTCATCTTTCCTAATCCAGACCATACCCTTAAGGCCTCTTTCTCTTTACATCCACTGACCCACTTACTCTTTGGCTATAGATCTTTACTTGCTGATGCTGTGCCCAGTTCTATAATACGGCCACATTCTTTCTCCTCTAGTAGTTCCTAAAGAAAACCTGTTTATATTGCTTTATTACTGTTCAGCTCTGCTTTTAATTTACCAACATTATGGTACCACAACTCAGAGCTGACTGCCATCAGGTCTCTGAGTCATAAAACACCAATCCAACAATCCAAACGGAACCTGTGTTTCCATCTGCATGAAGGTACGGGTAACCGTCTACTGAGGCATGATACAGGCTGATTTCACTCCTAAGATTCCGAGGACAAATGTCTATGGATTGGGCCATTTCAATAAGCTTAACATAAGCTTTAATCACTGAAATGAAAAATGCACTTAATAGTCCTAACCTATCAAATGTCACCACTTAGCAGGACAAGTCGCAGAGTGGTTAGTGGTTGACCTTTGACCATGGGCTGACTGGGAACCACAGCTCACTCCATGAGACCAAACTGAAGAGGATTAAAATTTCTCCTTGGGGATAAAGCAATAATGACTCTTACAAACATTCTAATAAATGTCCTCCTGTCTGTTTTACTCATGTTTAACTTTCCCCACACAGTCTCCCTATTTTTCTTTGTCTGGTCACTTTAGTCCATAGTATCAGGGGGGAAAGTGTTTTCTGTCTTTGAAAGTCAGTGAGGATCATATATGTCTGTTTACATAAAGTCACTATAAGGTAGTCTGCCTTGTAGAGAATGCAAATTATAACACTACAATACTTCCCAGTGAAAGGGATGAAAGGCTGAATAATAAAGTTCACTAGCCTTAATGAGTGTAAACGCTTAGTTACAGGATTCAAATCTGTCTTGTACAAAAAGGTTATATGCTCAGATTTGTGTTGTGTTTTTCTTTGCAATTAGAGTGCTGCATCACTTACTTACATAAATTACAAAGATGATTCCCTGCAAAAAGACAGCATATCAAATCGAGAGAAATGACACAATGTTTGAAGGAAGAGAAATGCTTCTTCTCCCACTTAGTGGTGTGTTACAGGCACAAGCCCAGATTGCTGACTTCATGTAGATTATGATCAAGGTTCTGAATTAGAGCCGAAAACAAAGCGGTTGTTGTCTTGTAACCAAACAATACATTATTGACAGATTGTGTTCTCAGCAATGCAGGAAGACGACTCTACCAAGGGAGGGCTATGTAAATTTCATTGTCTGGCTTCAGGTTATCTGTTTGCTTCTCAGCATCAGTGTGGTTTCTCATTAAGACACTGGATTTATGCTGCCATGCTATTCTTTGAAACGATCTGCACACAGGAGACATGTACAGGAAGACAGAAGGAAAATGCCTTTTCTTCCTTCAGTTTTACCACCCTAGAAATGTTTAAAGGAAACCATTGTTTCATATTACAGTTGCTCGAGACACCATAATAAATCTTTCATTCTTTCATAGGAATTTAATGTAAGATTAAAATGTCAGTATTAAGTTGGCCAAACACGACTATGTCCAAAGAACAACTGGAAAATGGCAAACTAACTGCTGAATACAGACTCATATGTTTCCGTCTGTAGTGCATTAGTGAACAAACCAAAACACTCACTCACGCACAAAAAGCACACATTAAACTATGAATAATAAAATTATCCATATTTCATATCAAGTCTCACATTAAATGCTAATTTTCAAACTGCTTAGTAACTGTCTATTCTCACGCTATCACTGAAGTACAGACATGTGTTGTTACCATTGGAGATGCTGTCTGAAAAGCGTATGTTAGGTGGGACTGCAAGAGGAGAGTGCATATTTATGCAATAGTGTGCAATGACCAACCATCACTGTGGTCTCTTGCACAACCCATAGACAGGAAACATATGGGGGCTACTGCTGGCATAACATGGTGTGCTATTACAGTTTGGTGTTTGCTTTTGTTCAGTGCTAGGGATCAATGCCAGGGCCTTGAACATGCTAGGCAAACACTCTACCCTGGGCTACATCCCCAGTGCTATAAATGTATACGTAAGAGAATACGTAGAAGTAAGTCATCATTAAAAGTAAAGCCTAAGCTCAGTGGTAGCGTGCTTGCCCAGCATGTACAGGGTCCTGGTTTGATCCCAAAACTGGGAGTTGCAGGTAAGACAGTATAGTAAATGTAAATATCAAACAATCAATTATCATCATCAAGTGTTACAAACTGCACAGATATTTGGGCTATGCTTTTATCACTTGGCAACCACAAACAAGCGAGAGCTACACTACAGTATGAAGACCTCCTATCACACACTCTCTGGCGCGTGACTGTGTCTAGGACTAGTCAGCTGACTATAATCATCTGCTGGCGGATATCTGAGTAACAGAGTTCCTCAGCAGTGACTCTGAACCTCCAGTCTGTGCATAGCTCATCCACTGAATTACAAAACTTCCCAACTATTTACCATGTGTGGTGAAGGACGCAGATGAGCTTGTCCCAATATATTAAAAAGAACAAATATATCATAGCTGTGTTTAGCAATCTACCAAATGTCACATTCATGTCCGGGTACATTTGAAAATTCCATAGATAAAACCTACCATTGGCATTACAGACGTAACTGCCTTTTTCATGGGCTCTAAAAGAGCGAGCTGAGGGGGAAGGAGGTGATAACTAGTGCAGAGTCAGACATTCTCTCTTGGGATGGTTCTGCTCACCACGCAAGGAGAATATTGGACATGGTTTGGGATGTGTTGTGACTAAAAATCCTGTGCTGTGCTATCTCAGGAGAGGTAGAGACTCAGCATAGGACATACTAAGTCTAGATGAAGGAGAGACACCCTGAGGGCAAAAAAATCTTAAAGACAGAGATTTTTGCCTATTTTGTTAAATTCTGTGTCTTTTGCACTTAACTTGGCACATAAATAATAGTTCTATAAATAATATTCAGGACCACATGAACTTGCTGCATTACACTGTTTTAATCTATACAATTGTCAAGTTTCATGTAGTTTCAGTTGTTGAAATAATGAAAAATGTAATACTTTCTCATCCTACAACCTCTCTTAAGGGACTGAGCTTTAAAAAGTGTCATCTTTTTAAAGAAAGAATGTGTGGAGAAGTGGAGTAGAGTAAATGACTTGTCTTTGCTCTATCTGCCAGCTGTAGGCTCTCCTTCCTTTCTGCCTAGTGCATCAGAGGCACCAAAGGAAGACAGAAATGACCTTTCCCTGACATCTCTTAAGTTATTATTAGTAAGGTAGTGCCAATACTCCTGGCTATCTCCAGAGCTTGACAATAAACTCCTATTACTAAAGACAGCACACACTTGAGTCACAGAATTCATACTCACCTGGAAGCTTCATCCCTACGACTAATGTTCATGGTGCTGGAGGGTGCTGTGTCTGCATGTTGACCAGTTTTAAGGGTAGATATCTGTGTTAATTGCCATCTACTAGAATGGCTAGAGAACACTGCTAGAGAAAAATAAACCTCAATCCTACCTAGCTGTGAACCCTGAAATCTACAAGTGTCCTGACAAAATAGGCCCACTGGTGTAATAGTGGCACAGTTGTTATTGGAGCAACCAACCACTTTTCTGACTGGAACAAAGGCCTGATCCATGATATAAAACCTATCCCTGGCACTGTCAACACAGACAAGAACCTATGGTCACAGACCCTAGGAGGGAACCCAATACATTATTCTTCTTAATGGAATGCAATGACTTTTTGTTATGTCCATAAATCAGAGTCTGTTCTCAATCCTCATCAGATAAGGCTTTCCTTGAAGTAGATGGCAATTAACACAGAGATCTTACCTCTAAAATGCATCAACATGCAGAGCAAAAAAGACTGCCTCAAAGCTGAGGGATTTTTGCTAAAGGGGAGATGTACAACATGCAGACTCACATCAATCATGACAGCATTTCATAAGGCCTTCCGAAGCTCAAGCCAGACAAAATCTCAACATAGGAGGAGGAAGATGGACACAGTCCCACCTAGCCACTGGGAAAGGTATGTCTGTTTCCTTTAATGATGTGACCTCTAACACTCTAACAGGCTAACTACACAGCAGGGCAGGCCTCAACCCCAAGACTAGCTGGGAAATATATACTGGACTTGATGGGGAAAGAGAAAGAAAAAAGAGAACATCTCAAAGTTGAATGGGAAAGGGTGGGAGGGTGGTAAGGAAAGGATATGGGGGTGGTGGTGAATATGTTCAAAATACACTGTATAAAACACTCAAAGAATTATTTTAAAAAGATCAAAAGTTGTCATTCATTATAATCAGTATTCTACAACAGCATTCCCAATAGTCTGATCACCATTTTAGAGCTAAGATAACAGAATAATATGATTATCTCATTAAGTCTCCAACTTCAGTTTTGTGCTGGATTTACTTAATTTCTTCCAGCTATATAGAAATATACAAATATAACATTCTCCTATAGCATTTAATTATGTTAAAGGATTCTTTCCCTTAATATAACTATTTGTTTCTCTATGCTACATCACACTTGAATACACTAAGAAAAAAATCAATTGCTTATAATTTTACCTCAATAGTTTATTTGAATATATTATTACATAAAATACTTCTCTTCATGAAGCATATTATCTTTAAATACATTTTTATAAATAATGTTCCAAATTACCATTCTGCTATAGAAATTTCTGTTGTAAGTTTTTAGATTACTGTGTCATACTCAATATTAACAGAAATTATTTCCCACTCTGTTTTCAAGAAAAGCTGCTCCTAAAAAAATAACTTTCAAAATAATTCAAATTTAATCATTTAAATGGTGAGATGCTATGACAAAGAAAGCTAGGGATAACTGCAAGTCTAAGAATGGGACTCTGCCTGGACAGCTTCTGGAATCACAGGCCTATGAGCCTCTTCATATGCAGATGAACTTTCACTGAAATTCAACAGCTGCCTCTGTGTTGCATACAAATGAGCAGAAGCACAATGAGAAACACAACATGTGTAAAGTTACAGGAATAATATTTTGATGTGCAGCTTTAAAGGGTAATTTGTGGAATACTAATAATTCCCAAATCAATTTGTCTCTACAGAAATATAGCCACAATATTACTTTTGAGGCCCTCACCAAGCAACTACATGAGACATTTTTCATAAATGTTGAAGAATTTATCTTCTCTCAATACCACCCAATTCACAATTGACAACATTTGCTTTTTAGATTTGTTTTATGCACTAACATACCGTTAAAAGGCTTCGGTTTATCCCTACCAGAGTTGTGTACATCCAACCCAGGTAGATAACGAGGGGCATTCCTGTTTCCTACACTCACTATTCTATGAACTAAATGCAGTAGATGTGCACATAAACATACAGTGGCTTCCCAGAGCTCCATTTTTTCTTGGTTCATATCATCATTTTCTGTTTCTTCCTTCTGTTATGAAAACATCATGTACCATAAACCTGCAAAATGTTATGTGCCTGTTCAAGAAGCACAGCTGTGTAGCTCCTGAAGGGAACAAGGTGACATAGTGTGCAAAGGAGGTCATCTCAGTTCCACCATGGGAACACTACACCCAAACCTCTCTCCCTTGGCTGAGCCAAAATTCAATACTGAAACAAGTAACCTCAAATTCCATATTTTGGCTGCTGCTCAACACTATTCCACTCACTTGGGGAGTCAACAAAGTCAAATAAAAGGAGCCTTAATCTGTTTTTTTTTTCCCCTGCATAACACTGACAACACTTTGTTTATTAATTAAACTTTTTCCTTAAAGAAAAAGACAGCAGACACTGGAGAAAGGCGGCAGAAAATAAAAAGGATAGATTTTTTATTATTATTATTTCAAAATTCTGTTTAGAGATACAAAGTAGTATTCCAAGAAGATAAAGCCCATTAAGCTCGGCATTTCAATAGGAAAGACGGAAGAGGTTTCCACAGACACAGGCCACGTGCATGGAGACTCCTCCCACAGGCTGTACAAGAATTAACCAACACTCAGCTCCACTTTGACAGCTTAAACAATCGCTGCACCTTCCCCAGTTCTAAGAGCTCTGAGAAGTGGTTATGAACTTATGTCTTCAAGACTATGCAGCAAATTAGTAATGATATTTTTGGTTCCATGTATTTCTTACGTCAGAAGTGAGTACATTCCTGACAGCTTAGTTCTGTCTACGTAAAAGGGTGGGAGATGACAGGGAAAATAGACTTAAACATTCCCTCACCAACCTTTGCTGCAATAATGACACAGAGTATATATGTCACCTCTAATTTTGCCTGCCTAAAACTCAAAATTGCAATGCAATGAAACACAAGTTATGCAAAAAAGTCTCTTGACAGGAATAACAGACATTCTAAAGGAAAGTAATCCAAAGGCTTTAAAAGAAATGAGAAAATACATTTGATGCACTTTTATTTGAGTTTTATTGAGGAATACAGGCATTCCTTTTGTTTCATCATTATATAAATCAAGTAGATATTTTTCACACAAAATTCCATTAGAAAACTGCAAATATGAGTATCTTAGAATCAAAAATTTATTGAAATGATATCAGTTTAATGGTAACTTTAATAAAAAATATTCTTATTATTGTAAAGCTGAGAGACTATACTTTTTCCTGACATGTCTCACTAAAACTTGATGACCACTGGGAATATGATGTCTCATTAGTCATGAAATAGTGAGACTAAACTCAAACTAAATGATCAGCTGGCATTCACAGTTCCAAATCTGTGCCTACTTTCCAGCAAAGCTGTGTGAGCTGTGATGATGGTGCTCCTTCATTTACTTTGTTCACGGAAGCATTTTACATATATTTTTACATTTTTATATTGATTTTGCTTACATTTAACACCGTGAAAGAAACCCAGCTCTACCTTATACATAAGGAAATGGTGGCTCTGAGCAGAAAGGAGCTCATGAGCTCTGCACCATCAGGGAGTGGATCAGCTGAAGCTGCACTTACCTGGAGTCTGTGTACTTGAAATATCTTGTTACATTTATGCATGTGCATCACAGTGCATGTGTGTGGCGGGCAGGTGGGGGGCTGTCAGAGATTCAGTTCTCTCCATTCATCCTGAGGATCTCTGGACCAAACTCAGATTGTCAGGCTTGGCAGCAGGAACCTTTACCTGCTGAGCTGTCTCACTGACCCCAAAGATGTTAATTTTCAACATTGTATTAATTAATGTTACAAATCTGAATGTGAAACTGAAACCATATCTAATAATACTTTCAAAGTACTATTGTTCTTCCCATTTCCCAGACTGAAAAATAAACACCCAACAGCCAATTGCTTCTTTCCAGATAAATATACACGGCACAGCGTGAATTGTAGACTAAGAATTGTCTGGTTATATGATTAGATTTGCCTTGTGCGGGTACAAAACGAAAGCCATTCTGTCCACAGGTACTACAGTATTTCATCATGGCATCCCGTAAAAGTGCTGTGAGATTTGACTTTCCTGGAGTAGGCTTGGTAGCTGCAATGAAATGCTGTCATGTGGGCATATGAGGTTTGAACTACCACACAGGATAAGCTTTCTTTTTCAAACAAAAAGCCTCTTTTAGTTTAAATCAGACAATTAATGTCCTTGAAAACACAGTAGTGTATTTTCCCCTAACTGCCTGCAGTTCCACAGGCAGGCTGACAAGAACCTCCGCAACTCAGCTAGGCCATGCTGCAAAGCCACCAGTCCTATACCAGAACCCAAAATATCCATCCTTTCAACATTCAGCACCCAAGTATTTTGTAAGGTTTGTACAGAAAAATTATCTAAGTGATAAGAGACAATGCTGCTTGTAGATGTTCTAAAACCATGGAGACAAAGAACTCACTGGGATGGCCTAGATTAATGATGGCGAGTGGAAAAAAGCCGCCTGCATGGTGGTCACAAAACACAGAAAACCACATCTACTCAGATCATCAAATGAGGTGACAGCACAGCTCTGTCACGCTGTGAGCTCCGATTCCTAGCACTCTCCCGGACAAGCCTCTGCTACTTTCTGTAGGGACGTCACTGTGCCTCGGCAGCTGCTGGGATGACTTAACAAACTAAAAAGATGATTCTCATGCACGCATAATTCCCTCTCACATCCTAGAGAAGAGAACAGGCAAGACTGACAGAGCTAACCAAAGCAAAGGGCGCAGAAGTGAGAGCTGAAGGCTGATGAATTCACCTCGCGATTACACATTAAACAGGGATGTTAAAATTTAAGGTTTTTTCATTCGATTTACTTCTACTCCTACAAATATTCAAGGTTTTTTTTTTCAAAAAAGTCTGAGACAATAAGCATTCAAGAAGGAAAAAAATATAAATTTTGGACTTAGAAAACTTCATTCCTCAACAATATTCTGTTTTCAAAAAAAATCAATATTACATTTTTTCACTCATTTCTAATTAGTATATTAACTTAAACAAGAAAACCAAAACCCAATGTTCTCTACAAAGCTACCTGTTGTTAATATTGAACCTCCTCCTCCTCTCATCTTAAGATGCACACAAATACTAAGGACCAGAAACTTTTAAGCAAGTACAAAGCTAACGTGCACAACGCTCCTCCACATGGCTGGCACTGCTCCACACTTGGCAGAGGTTATCGTTGCTCCTCACAAGAACCCCCCCAAACTGAGATGATAGCCGCCATATCTGAATAAGAACATGGGACAAACCCCAGGGAAGCAAAGTCACACCAAAGCAAACCGCAGTGACTTACTGTGAACCGTGAAGCTGCTAAGGCTCACTCTAAACCAGGTGCCACGGCATCCACAAGTCAGGAAGAACTTCATTCCCAGAAAATTGACTTAACTCTGGAGCTGCCCCCACGCGGGATATATTATTTCTTTAATTTGCTGGGAAGACATTTCAGTTTTCAAGGTGCTGGCCTGGCCAAGTCCTGTGGTTTTAGACCCAGGGTTCTTCCCAACACTTAGGCTTTGCTGGTAAGGCAGAGTTGAAAGGACGTCTGTCTTTGCAAAGCACCTAGACAGAGATACACCTAAAGACTGTAGTTCGGCCCTTTCCATTGTATCCCAGGCTCTTCATTTCACTATCCCCTTAATATCTATGAAACAGAATCTTCCACACACTTTCCTTTACTGGATGAAAAGGTAATCTATTGGAAAAGTAACCTACTGAAATACAAAAGCAGGATTAGAACAGCTTTATTCTATCCCATCTTTAATTCTACAGTGGTGCTCATTTGTGAGTACAGAAAGCTCAAGACATGTAATAAGGAAACAACATTGAAAATGTGTTTAAGATGAGTAATATTTTATTCCCTAAAACATTAGCACAAACCCGCGGCTACAGCACATGGTGCTTCTCTCTTCCTGGGTCTAGGCGGTGCAATTTCACACAAACAGTAAGGTGGAAACTGATAAGGAACAACCTGCGCCGATCTTTACAATGACAAAATCGCATACATACCCCATGTGGACCGCAGCATACTAAATGGCATCACTGTTGCCTAGCTGCCTACTTATGCACCTAGAAAACTGTGTTAAATGCAAGAGTTCCACTTCTCATGGCCAAATACAAAGCTTTTTCAAATTCTCAGAAAGGTTATACATGGTACAAATCATGTGCCTTTCAAACAACGCACAAAACATACCTCATAATTCAAGAAAAATTACAGTGATGAGCTTTGCTAACACAGGTCAGAGAAAAAGATAAGAAGTGCAAAGGATGACAATGACCCCAATTGTCATCAGAAAGCTTTCATCCAGTAACTGATGGAAACAGATGCAGACCCATAGTTAAACACTGGGCAGAGGTCGGAGACTCCTGCTGAAGAGAGGGAGAAAGAATTATAGAAGCCAAAGGGGTCAAGGACACCACAAGAAAACCCACAGAAACACTAACCTGGCTCATAGGAACCCTGAATGAACTACCTAAGCCTACTATAATATGTGATAGTTGTGTAGCTTGGTATATTTGCGGGACTCCTGGCAATGGGAGCAGGTGCTGTCCCGAATGCTTTGGCTGGCTTTTGATGACCTATTCCGCATACTGGGTTGCCTTGCCCAGCTTGAATTGGGGTGGGGAGAGGGCACAATGACTTGGTCTCACCACAACTTGAAACTTGATATGCCACCCATGCTTTGTTGATACCCATGGGAGGTCTGCTTCTTTCTAAACAGAAACAAAAGTGAAGTGGACTAGGGGGTGGTGGGGGCAGAAGGGAGGTGGGGGTGAGGAATGTAAAATCAATGTATATATTGAATAGAAGAAAATAAAAAAAGAAATGCAAAGGATCAAATAGGAAAATTCCAGCAATCAGACTAAATGTTCATGCACCCTTTGTCCTCAGCTTCAGACAGAGCAGCAAGCACAGAAACAAGGCAGAATGGCAGCTGCAGCATTCTTCCCCAAAGCTCATCTGGAGAGCAGAGCCTTTGGAAACCACCATAAAGCCCTGGAAACCACCCTGACTACAAGCGTCTGCTAAATACATTCCAAAAGTTCCTCACAGACAAAACAGATAAAGATGAGAAGTACAATTTAAATGGAGCACCGCCATCTGTACTCTAACAAGTAAGGAATGAAAAACAGGACAGAAGGCATTTGGCTTTTGCACCTAGTGCAGAATAAAGTAATTCATGTCCAGCTGAACAGACAGTAGTTCACTTGACAGCTTTTAAAATTGTCAGAGTAGGAAGTGTTCAGATTCAACAAATAAAAAAAAAAAAAAAACCAGAACCAACAAACCTCTCTGATAAGACTCAAACACAAGAAAATCGAGAATGCAAAGCAATTCAAGCACCCTCCATGAGTTGACTAGATAATCCCCCAGGTGTAACTAGAACCTGAAGACACGTGTCGGTCATCACAGGTTAGCGAAATGCAGTCTCTGCTGCTCTCATGCTTTAGGTCGATGCTGTCAGTTCGTGGGTGACCAACCATCACCCTCTGTAGCAGTAAACAGTGCCATATTGCTTTCTTAGCAATTACTGCAGTATTTCTAATGCTTGGGGTGGATGACTCATAGAATTAAAGGCATAACTATGGGACAGTTTGACTGATATTGAATATCTACTGTGTGCAAGTACAAGTCTAAGCAATTTTCTTGTGTTAATTTCATTTAATGCTTACATCAAGTCATTTGGACAGATACTATTAGGATCTTCATGTCATAGATGAGAAAACTGGACTATGGTAAGACTAAGCAATTTGTCCAAGGTCAGCTGACAGCTGTGGTCTGACAGAGCCGAATTTAAGCATACACCCTCACTCATTCTACAAAATTATCTCCAGTTTATTAAATAAAATTATCTACTCCCTTTTTACTTACCCAAAAAAGGATAGCGGAAAAGGGCCAATGAAAACTACGGTATTCTCACTGAGCTCACAGAGCAACGAAGACCTAGTTGTTACTGAGCACGAGTGTGTCTACCCTGGGCTTGGCTCTGCAACTGTAGGCAATTAACCCAACTTTTTGAGCTCCCAACCTAATCTATAAGTGAGATTTAAAACTCCTCTGTTCCTTGTGAATTCTACCTCAGGGGAAATCAATCTTCAGGATGGCCTGGAAAAGGTTTTTTTACAGACAAATTCTGGCTGATAAACTTAGAAATAAAATATTAGCATAATTGCTTTGAGAAGACCATGCTATTGCCAAACCATCAAATGAGACAGCAAAGGAGAAGGCAGGCTACGGCCACCAATATGGCCCCTCAGGTGACAGAGAGTAAGTGTAAGAGAGTCATGTAGGAAAGGCTCTTGGAACAGCTGGACCTGGCAGGACCGGCTACTTACAGGAAAGATGAGAACGGGGACAGAACAACACCACAGAGGGACACAAAGACAATGAAACATTTACAGAACGAGCTCGTTTATAAGCGAATAGATTAAAGATACAAACGAAGGGGCAGTGCACAAGCCTGCTGATGAGCACGCGTACTTCTGACGGCTAATGTTGTGTGTTGTGGCTGGGTATGGGGTACCTGGCATTTCTACACATGTCTGAGTGTTTTGACAGGCTGGGCAAAGTGGCTTTCCCTCTCCAGCGTGAGTGGGCAGCACCCTATGTGTAGAATGTGAAAGACAGACAGACTCTACCCTTCTCTCTCACAGCCAACCTGGAGGACACTGTCCTGCTTCTGTCAGTAGCTGTCCCGACTAGGACTGTACTTGTCCTGTGGCTATGACTGAACATCACCACTGGCTTTCTCTAGTCAGTAGACAGCAGAATCTGGTGGTGTTCAGTCTCCATAATCACATGACACAATTCTCTACAGTCACTCCCTCCCTCTGCGCACAATCCTCCCTGCACTTGTGTGTGTGTGTGTGTGTGTGTGTGTGTGTGTGTGTGTGTGTGTGTGACCGGCCCTGTTTCTTTAGAGAATTCTGACCTACACAGTACCACATAACCATACTTTGGAACAATTTTTGGGGTTGTTTTGTTTTTTCAATCGGCTTAAGCAAAAGAATAAAGGACAATTCACTGTCAGAAAAGAATAGGTAATTGTTTCATATGATGGATAAGTGGAGATTTGCATTTATATTTGCTTGTAATTTTTCATGTTAAAATTTAAAGAAATATTGTCACCCAGTTTCATAAGCTATTATAATGACCATTGACTAAAAGCAGCTACAGCACACATGTACAAGATAAATGTCAGTCTGAAAAGAAAAAGAGTTAGGAATCCATGTTCTAAATTAGGAGCTGGCAAACCACAACCAGCGCATGAGCTAAATCCAGTTGGGCACCTGGCTTACGGGCGACAAAGTCATGAGCGGTCACACAGGTCCCACCTGTGGTTGGCTTCCTGCCATTGAAGCAGAGTGGCTGCAACAGAAGCCAAAATAGCTACTATTTGGCCTCTAAAGAAAGCCCACCGACTCTAGTTTAATCCTGTATTTTCACAGTAGTCAGACACTGAGACTGTAGCCAAGTCTTTCAAGAGTTCAAGGTCATTCTTAGCAAGAAAAGTGAACTCAAAGTGGTGAGACCCTGTTTCAAATGTAAAATAAAGACATGGATGAATCTAATATGCAAGCTCACTAGCTAAAGGGCATAATTAAAACTACATCACTCCTTTAAATCTACATAATTATGTCCCAAAGACATTCTCATTAGTATATCATACTTGTCACTAAATCAGAGCCTCATGTCTACATGGTCAGGAAATAAACATAAAATTTAAAAGTTAAGTCAAAATGTTTGCAGAACTCAATGGCTGAACTTTACTTTTAACAAGTGTTAAAATAAAGCAAATCTGTCAGCCATCACTACTCTAAAACAAATCCATTATCTGAATATACGTGAGTGAGATTTTTGTCACAAATTTCTGAGGGAAAAGTAACTAGATATGTTTAACAGACTGTATCTTTTTTGTTTTGAAGACAAAGGCTACTTTTTCTGATACTAACTTGACTTGAAATCTCTACTAACCAGTAATTCCTTCCCTGTGCAATGATAATTGGCGTTCCTAGTGATAAGCCTGAAGCACTTCCCAATTCTGAAGTATACTATAAATCATTAAAACTATGGAATTATGATCAGTTACATTTGGTGGTGAGTGCACTTCATTATATTCTCATTATTTTGGCATTAGTAATATATCTAGAATATATAGGACAACTTCCAACAAGAAGCTGCTATACTCAAATCAGCTGCGCTAATAGCATAGTCGATGGACTATGCATCAGGGAAATAATTACCTCCCTCAAAATTTGGGGCAGGATGTTGGAGAGAATGTTATTAAAGGTTCAGTGCCAGGACTTGTAGAAATTATAAATTTCCTGTTAGGAAAACGAGTAGCCTGTGGTAGCTCTCTACTTTCTACTTCTCTGCTTCTGTTGACACTGATAAAGTCCTCTGGGACAGGAGGCCACAATTCAGCCATGGTCTGGTGGATAGTGACAGGGTAGGCTAGCACTGTGGCTGTAGGGACTGAAGGAACAGTAATTGTGCTGGTCAGCTTTTCATTGCCACAGCAATGAAAACTAATGGCCAACAGCGAGGCTTCTATTGGTTCAAAGTTTGAATGCTCCAGTCAGTAATACACTCACCAATGCATCCTGCTCCTGGGGCTTCAGTGCATTGAAAGAGCAACAGTACCAAGAGGAGGAAAGGGTAGCTCCCCACTATCCTCCTCCAGGGCCTGAAGACCTCCTGCTAACAAGTCTGAAGCCTTCACCATATCAAAGAGCAATGGTACACATCTAAGGTTAAGTTAGACCACTCAGCTTCTGATTACACAGGTCTAAAAGAAAGGCACACCTGAAAACTTCACGGTTGGGGTATGAACCCATCAGAACAATGGAGTTGCCATTCCCTGAGATGATCTTGGAAAAAAGACAGTGGGTGATTTGTACCACAGACCAGGAACTCAGGTTTAGAAACTTGAGATGATCTATGGACTATGTTTATATGATTCAGAACACAGATAACGAATATCAAGACCTGAGCCATGCCCCGGAAACCTCAACTATGCAAGAACGGTGCTGCTCTGCCCAGAGATCCTGAGCACCAGTGTATCTAGGATCTGCCCATCAGGTGTCCTAGGAACTCTGCTGACCCAGCTCTTCAGTTTATCATCACTCAGTAAACCTACCTTTGCTACCAATGGAAAAGATGGTTTCTGTAAAGCCCGTCAGAAGGGACCATAAACTAAGTAGCTCTTTAGGCACACTTCTGAGAAAGGTACAACTTGTAGATTAAAAGCAAACAACAGGAACACCGACACAAGCCAAGGCAAGACTATGAATTCACTGCAACAAGAAAAACACCAACCTTCTTTGGACATTTGATGCTGTAAGAAGAAGCTCACTGTCTCAAAGAATCACCTTCCATCCCCCATTATAGATGACTGCAAAGCAAGGAAGCCCACATGGAATTTCTCAGCACCCAGCAGGAATGCTTTCACTGAGATTTAATAACATCCAGCTTCTGCAAAGATTGAACAGAAGAATCATCCACTTGAGTAATGATTTTATGTCTTTAGCCAAAACACAATTTTAAAGATCGTTTGTGATGTTACCAACAGCCTTTGTAATAGAAACACACCACGGTTCAGGAAACACTGTCTCCCAATTCTAATCTCACACACTGCCATCATTCAGGACTCAATTCAAATACTAACTTCCCCAGGAAGCCCTCTGAGTCCCCTGGGTGAATATACTATTTCGTTCTTGTGCTTGCTCTCACGCTGTTATTACCACATTCTATTTCACATTAAATGGGAACTTAGGGGCAGGCAATTTAGATTCTCTGCTAAATAGCAAACACTGTTAATAAGTAGCATAGGAAGAATATTATCATATACAATCATCATATAAATTCCACCATTACCTTACCCAAGGCAAGAGAAACTGAAGCTGAGAGCAGACTTATACAAAGGCACACAGATTATAATGAGCAGATGAGTCTGAGCTCTTATTTGATTCCAAAGTACACACTCTCCCAACTACACTATGCTGCCATCCAAATCAAGCCACACTGCCCTACTCAAGAGACTTGTGTTTGTTAAGCTATGAAAAACATCTGAGCACTCAATAAATGTTACTTGAATATAAAATCAAAATGTCTGTGCCTCTCGAAGAGCTTATAATTAACTGGAAGGTAATTCAAGAGTTATAATGAAATAGTAAGGACTTTGTATTCCATATTCTCTGCATATTCACATTCGGTTTCATATCCTCTCCCTCCCTCTTCCTCCCATCTCCTCCACCCCCCTCCCCACCGGGTCTTATGGATCCCTGTCTACCTGGCTTTTGACTAATGAATGAATTTATGTAATTTTCAAGAAAACTGATGCAAATTTGGGATAATCATAGATTTTATATAAAGACAAATTATGTTTTCATATATTACATGAATACAAAACTAGGAAAACACGGGGGACTAATGGGAGGGAGGAGGGTGAAAATGGGAAAGATAAAGTTACAAAAAGAATATGCTCAACTTACAGTAAATACCTTTTTGAAATGTCTTTATGTAACAGTAACAGGTCTGTTTGTGTATATTTACATATACATATATGATGATGATTTTTAATAAATACATAAAAGTAATAAAAAGAGATACTCCATGAAATCTTACACAGATGTTTTTCTTAAGAAGCTATATATTCACCACCATCTTTTCCTAAGAGCATCAGGTACATTAACAAGACTTCCACTTAAAAGTTAGCTGCAGCTCCATTTTCTCTTCAGTCTAACACAGGTACCACTGGTATGAATAAATGACTGAGGTTCAAATCTTGGGTTAGGTGCATCACAGCTCAGTAGTAAAGGGTTCACCTAGCATGTAGAAGGTGTGTGTGTGTGTGTGTGTGTGTGTGTGTGTGTGTGTGAAGGCAATTTGAATGAAATTGCCAAATTATAAAGAAGATAGAGCCCAAATTGGTTATTTCTTGTCACAAATGAAGCTTCCAGTATCAGGAATGGTTTACATCTAATTGAGATGTTGGCCAAAAGGGGTCCCATTGCAACCCCCAAACAACCCAGGCTGTTGTCAAGACTATAGGTTGCTTCCACAAATGGGCAGCAATGCCCTGTGACTGAAAACAACACCTACACAACTCACTGAAAATGGGAAAGTCAAACTGGTGCCTACTCAGAGCCTTCACCCCTATGTACTAGTGTCTGTGGTACAGGGAGGTTCTCTGCATGCTACCAAAGGAGAAACATAAACACCAAGCCAGCCACAAACCCTCTGATCTACAATGCTGGCCTGCCTGCAAGATATGCTAGGACAATGTGGTACATACTAACCAATGATTGATTTAACTTAAGGCCCCACTCCCCAAGATGGAACCCACATCCAACACTACTTAGGTGGCCAAGAACCTGAGACCAGATAGCCCAGAGACCTAAGATAAAGCCAAATACCATTGTTTACTAAGAGAACATTGCTGTAAAATGACTCCTAATGACATTCTACTAAACGCATAGATCAGGGCCTTGTTCAGTCATCACCACAGCTTCCTCCTACAGCAAACAGAAACAAATGCAGAGACCCACAGCCAGACAATATGCAGAGAGTGAGGGTCCTTGGAACACTCAATTCTAAAAGTGATGTCTCCATCAAACCCCTCCCCTCAGAGGACAGAGAAGACAGAAGGAATGTAAAAGCCAGAGAAGATGGAGGACACCAAGGAGACAGGGCTTTCTAAATCAACAGGATCAATGCACGTATGAATTCACAGAGATTTCTGCTTCACGCACAGGACCTGCATGGGTCTTCAGCGGATGGGGTCCTACACCTGAATGGAGAAATGGATATATGTCCCAATCCCTAACCTAGAAGGTATTTCCAGTTGATAAATTTGGAAATGAAGATTTAGTTTCTCCAAGGGAGCCACTCCTAAGGGCAGGCTGCATGCCCAGCAGTAGATGCCAGCAGAAAGTGTACTCAATGGCATCTTTGGAGGTTCCTTGTCTCATAAGATCACTTAGGGCTTTTTTGTTTTACTTTTATCTCATTTTTAATTGTTATTTTATCTATCTTTTCTTTTTTACCTATATGTCCTTTCAGTATATATTATGGCTTCTAGTTTAGTGTTTCTATGAACTCCTGAGTATGTGAAGGAGTGTATCTCTGCATCTCTATGTCTTGTGTCTTTTCTTCGATTCTTCTATTTTTCAGCTATGTCCTATTCCAATGTGATAGGTTTTATTGTTTTTTTGGGTTTTTTTTCTTATTCTATTCTGCTCTGTTCTGTTTTAATTAACCTTTAGAAGCCTGCTTGTTTTCTAATGAGAGACAGAAAGGGGGCGGATCCAGAAGGGAAGGAGGTGGGGAGGAACCAGAAGGAACAGAGGGAGGGGAAACAGTAATCAGGATATATTTTGTGAGAAAAAAAATATTTTCCATGAAAGGAAGAAAAAAAAGGAACTGAAAAGTATTTGCCACAGGAAACAAAGTTAGTGGCTTTACCAGACCTAGCATTCAATGGAATAGTGTTAGGAGAAAGATACTAACACTTGATATATTGTTTAATTCTGTGTGACTGGCAAGTTTCTTGATTGTTCCTAAAACAAGCCCAAGCTGCTGAAGTCAGTTAGTATTCTTATATCAGGCTATCCAGAATCAGTTCTAAGTAACATACAAGAGATGGAGCGAACCTTTCCTACATACACATCCCTATTATATTCTAATACAGAAGGGCTGGGACTGCGAGACCCTAGGCCTGATCCAACACTGGAGTAGAAGAGAATGAAAAAAACGTAAGAATGCATTCAAGGCAACTTTGTAACTCTTAAGAGTTACAAAGAGTTTAAAGACTGCTGTCCAACTACAGTGGCTTAGGTTACTTTGCAGAACTTTTATCTATTCCATACAAATTACTTTCTTACGATATCACCACCATGAACATTCAAATAAAATGACATTTTCTTTGAAAGAAAAACTAAAATGTAAGCACCCAATCAACTAAGTGAGGGTTTTCAACAAGTTAGGTTTGTAGGTCTCTTAAAGTGAATGTGTGAAAGATTGCAGAGCAGAGCAGCGATCAAGACTTTAACACGACAAATACCACTTTAGGTCACAGGAGCAAATATGTACGCTTATTTCATGCTTACCATTACTTCTCTTTAACCCTTTGCAGATAATCACTGCTTGCATCTTAGTTTCTTGTCCTGCTCCAGTAAACTGCACCATCAAAGACAACTAAAGAGAATAGGTTTATTCTGGTGTGGTTTGAGGTTACAGTCTCCCATCGTAGGGAGTCAAGCAGCAGGACTTGAGACAGCTGGTCACAGCACATCCACAGTCAAGAAGCAGAGAGTGCGGAATGCTTATGTACAATGCAGGATACCCAGGGACTGGTGCTATCTACGGTGGGGAGGGGAGGTTCAAGAGGTGTCATCCCACCCCAATCTAGTCAAGACTACCTATGCAGGTGTGCTGCTGCTGGTTTCCCAGGTAGGTCCAGGTCTCAACAAAGTAGAAATTTGGTGCGGGAGAATTGTCTGTATTCTGTCAATCATGTTTTAAATAAACGCTGATTGGCCAGGCAGGAAGTATAGGCGGGAAAACCAGAGAGGAAGTAGAGGTGGTGCAAGGAGAACAAGGAAGAAGGAAGCTCTTCCCGCACTCCTGCCAGTCCACCAGCATGTGAGCTGCCCGGCTGAGAAAAGGTAGCGGCCAACATAGATAAGAACAATGGGTTAATATAAGTTATGGGAGCTGGTAGGAAGACTGAGCTAATGGGCCAATCAGTTTATAACCTAATGTAGACCCTCTGTGTGATTTTCTTTGGGGCTTGATGGCTGCGGGATACCGGACGAGACACATAACCCCAACGAGCAGGCCCTCATGTTACAGAAATTGAGATTAGGCCATGAGTTGTCATTCATTGACATTCTAGTGACTAAATATAAACCAGAAAATGTCTACTCAAAATGGTGTCACATTTGACAGTTTTCACAGCACAGTCAACTTTCTAGAGACTAGGAAATACACAGCATTTAGAACACTACCTAGCCAGGTTTAGTGGTGTGCCATGTTCCTGCCTAAAACTGACTGTGTTCTTCATAAAGGGGTAATGTTTCCCCAGAGTGATGGTCTGAGTTTGAAGTCAGAATAACCCTGCTTTGCTTCTCTAAGCCTGAATGAGCTCACTTTGTCTTCTCTGTTCTAAGGCCATAAGACACTGTTAGAAACCAAAATATTGCTATCTTAGGCTGAATACAACCTTATGCTCTAGTCTGTTCTATTAGGAAAATATACTTAGGTCACACTTCTCTTGAGGACTGTTTTAAGGATGATACAACCAAATATACACTAACAGTTAATCATATTGCCTGCCAAATACAGGCATCAATAAGAGGTCAAACGGCCAGTCTGCACTTAGCCTTTTTTAAAACAATGGTTAATTCCTTTGTGAACACCTCCCCCTCCCACACTATGACCTCAGGGACCAGGAACTGAGGCTGTCTTTCCTCACATGCAACAAGGGGTCTGGACAGACCACAGACACTCAGCAGCAGCTGTGACTGGATGCACAAACTATGCAAGGAACTCGGTGTCCGGTTGCTGCAAAACCGAAGGGAGTAAGAGAGAGGGAAACTGGTAGCGAAGTGTTAGACTGTGAGGAACTTCTTGGTCAAGTTATTCAAAGCTGGAAGACCCAACCTATATGTGGGTGGCATCTTGTAATAGCAATACAGATAATAGGAGGTCTAAGAAAAAGAAAAAAGCTTTTAATATCCACTTGCTTTTACTCTGGCTAGCAAGTTCATCTACCTTGTTGCTGTTGTTGCTACGGATGTGGTATTCTTTTGATGGTCTCCCAATGTGGACTGAAAACCAAAGGTTCTCTGGGAATCCTCTAGGCCCTCAGCACCAGATTAGGGCTTCGGAAGCATAAAGCCTTGGGATTTAACAGCTACTAGGTTCTCAGCCTCTCCAGAATGAGACAGCCACTGTGGGACTACCCAGACAGTACTGTACAAGCCAATCTCACATATTCCCTTTTAATACCTATTCATTCTATCTCTTCTTTCCCACTAGAGAACCCTCATATAGTTACATAACTTGTATAGAGCAGAAAAAATATGCCAGAGCCCAATCCTGAATTCTCTGTCGGTACTTCTCAACCCCTTTCATGTCACTTAGCACATACAAAACGATGATTAGGAAATATTCTAGAGGAAAAAGAAAGCACTATTTACAATCAAGGGTAACAAGCTATGAGTACTCCAGGTCTGGCCTAGCTTCCCCCAGGGTTCATGGGATCAATACTGGAGTATATTGGAGATTCATTAGCAGTACATTAGTTCAGACACTCTGCTGTACATATTCATTTAGCATTTACGAGGCCCTGGCATGTAGCAGGCCTTTAAATATATGCATGGATTATTGACAAAGGACGGATCATTATGCCTAAATTGCCCACACAGTCAGACAGAAGAACAAGGAAGAGCTGAAGATGTGCAGTGTCTATTTGTTGGATAAGCCAGTTAGAAACTTGAAAATTTTTAAGGGTTGTTCACAAAACAATTTTTCTGTCTTTAGTTAACACCAGCTTCATGTGGAAGGTTTGAAGACACAAACTATAGGCCCTGTTCCCAGATCTCAATATGTATAGTCACACCTCATGAGCAAAAATATTTTCTTCTTTCATAATAAGTTGAACAACTCAAGTCTAACCTATGTCAATGCCTGCTAAATTTTGGGACAAAATATAAGCTTTTAAAATCGTTCTAAATGTTCCTTGACTCAGTTACAACAGAATGTAGATGACCCTGCATACGGTGTGCAAGGACCAAAAATTGCAGCCATTAAATGCGCTATGCTGTGCTTAATGTCTGGCTGAACCAGAAGGCAACTGACACGCCCACCACTACAAGCAATCTGGATGAAAGGATACTGTGCCGTGAATTCTTTATAATTACACAGTTCACTTTAATTCTAGTGACCGAGCGATTTAACAACCAAGTTCCAAGTAAACAAACATTTCAGGGATTTTTTTTTCCACACTTAAATACAAGTTTGAGACTAAGCGAGGAAAAATAGGTGGTGGCAACCACCAGCAGGCACCTTGGAGCTCCAAGGAATTTGAGAGACCCATGGAGGCTCCTGAGGGTGACATAGACAAGGAAAAAGCATCTGTAGAACCTCAAATAGCCCTGGAACAACTCTTAAAAGAAGGCAAGTCTTATGGGAAGACGCTTTAAAAAGTGGACTCATGAAACTGGAAAGAAAGATGGCAGCATAGAGCCATGTAAGGCAGAGAATGATGAATCTCTACCTTTCTATAGACTCTATATCTAAATATCTATGCCATGTCTCTACCAACAGGCTGCAATCACAAAGGTCATGTCTGATGAGTCCTTGGGTGGCCAGCACCAACAACAGGGAGATGGCCTGGAGCCCTTGTAGAAACAGGTCAATACTAAATAGAATCAGCCTTAGGCCTGGCATCTGCTCCCAGCATGGAACCTGCAACATTCACTGCCCACAGTTGACAAGCACAACAGTTGTGCCCAACACCTGGCACCAAGGACAGGATGGTGTGCAGCAGCCTGGAGCTTCTGCAGAAACATGTTGTTACTGAATAGTGCCTGTCCCAGGCTCGGTTGGAACCACTGTGGCTGCAGCCTGCTCTGCCTGCCTTGCTGAGAGAGGGAGAGCACAGGACAGTGGTGCTGCCCATAGGCTACAAGCACATAGATTGAACCAGACAAGCCTCGGGGTGGCTGACAATGAGGGCAGGGAGGTATGTGGGAGCCAGGAGCTGCAGCAATCTGGAATTTGCACGGAACTTGCCCCTGACGCCATGCCTAGTTACAACATCACCCTGACTCTGGGCAACAGCAGAATATATGAGCCGAGTCTAGGCAATGATTCAATATTTATGGTGCTTCAGAAACCAGAAAACATGAACCAGACCAAAGACTCGTGTAATGAATATTTGCATGTAAAGCTGTTTGGACAAAAAAAAAATATAGTGTGTGACACTTGCAGCAAGCAATGTCAATATGATTGACAAGTATGGATTGGAGAGATGGAAAAGGTGGAGGAATAGAGCAGTGTGCAATGGTGGTGGCAGGTGTGAGACAAGACTTCAGTGAACAGGGACATGTCACTGCTGAGCAGGGCCAAGAGGGTGGTGTACAGCAGCCTGGAGTTTGCATATACTCAGCCCCCAAACATTCTGCCCAGTTACACTATCGCCTGGTTTTGAACAACGGGTGGGATGTTTGAGATAAGGAATGGCTGGCTCATTTTCTGGATAGGACCTCCTCTTATAGAGGCATTTCTCAATTGAGGTTCCCTCCCTTCAGATGACCCCAGATTGTATCAAACTGATATAAAACTAGCCAGCACAACACTTATTAAAGCTTCTGTTAGAACATTGTCCCTATCCATCCAACAAAGTACTGTGAGAGCACTGTAAGCCAACACTTTCTGCACCTCTTTAGACTAACAAAAAGCTCTGTTAGATTGAAAACAGTACCACAATTTAACATACCATAGTTGATTATACTTCGTATATGTAAGAAAAGAGAACACTGAGAAAAACATGACCATTTGTTTACAAGTGCTGATTGTACAGCAACAGAACCTAAGTGCAATATAATCTTAGTCAAAATAGTACATTTACTATAATCAATAAGCTAATGAAAATATAAACTCTCATCTTCTTACAGTGAAAATTAAAAATTATCCACTAATTTCTTTTTACAGAGAATTTTAAATTGTGCGAAGAAAAATCTTGTAAGAAAAACATTAAACAAATGGGTTCAAAATAAACTCTGCAGTGCTGCTGCTGCATGGACCTTCTCAAATACAAGTCGGGGTGACCAAAAGGCAAACTAACTCTGAGACCTGTCCCTGGTACCTCTAAAAGCTTTACATGTGTAGGACAAAAGCTCAACCACTGGAAGCCCTTCAGCCCTGTGATAAGAGTTGGGTCAAGCCACAGTGTGAGAACATTTTCGCAAGGTGACAGTGCCAAGAGCAGGGTTTGGTATGTCTGGATTATGGGAACCACAGAAGAATGCAAACCTCAGAGTCAGGATGCTGGTTCACAAGAAGGCAAAATCCTTTTGAAATTGTGTCCATGGCCAAGGGAAAGTACCAGATTAACCTACTGTAAGAAATCAATAAAACACTTGACCTTCCTTTGTTCACTAAGCAGTCTGGTCAGCATGTCTCAGCAGGTACAGGGCATTGTCCCAGAGCCTCACAATCTCAGTTTGATCACAGTTGTTCTCTCACTTCCACGTGTGCTATGGCACATACACACACCCACATGCACACATGCACACACAGACACACATATACACACCACACATACCACATAGCACATGACCCCCACACATACACACAATATACACACACACACCATGTAGCACACAACACATACACATACACACACACCACATAGCACACAACCCACACACATGCATACACAGACACACATATACACACCACACATACCACACACTACATAGCACACGACCCACAAACATACACACAACATACACACACACCACATAGCACACAACCCATACACATACACACACACCACATAGCACACAACCCACACACATACACACCAGACATACCACATAGCAGATGACCCACACACATACACACAATATACACACACACACCACGTAGCACACAACCCATACACATACACATACCACATAGCACACAACCCACATGCATGCATGCACACACACACATATACACACTACACAGCACACGACCCACACAACATACACACACACCACGTAGCACACAATCCATACACATATACACTCCACATACAACATACACACACACCACAAAGCACACAACCCACACACATATACAACACACACACACCACATAGCACACAACTACACACATACACACACCACATAGCACATAATCCATACACATACACACACACATTTCACACACAAATCACATATACACTCTATTTTTAAGTTGGGTGTAGTTAGTGAATGCCTGCAATCCCAGCGTTGGGGTAGTAGGGGACAAAGTCTCTCTGCCCAGACAGTCAAACTGAAAAAGCCAGCTCTAGGCTCATGAGAAACCCTGTCTCATAAAGGAAGTGGAGCATAATAAAGACCCCCCAACATCAACCTTGGGCCTCCACATGAACATAACATGTCTACACATGCATGGCTCACACAGACAACCACATGTCTAAAACCTAAAATTAGAGGAACAAATTATGTCATTTTTAAAGGCTACAATATTATGTAGCAAATTCAAATCACCTTTCAAAGATTAGTTAATAACATGAAAAATCATAAAAGTTTTATAGTGGGGTGGGGTACAGTAGTAGTTAGCTACCTGAACTTAAGAAAGTGCCTAAACACTAATTACTTCTTAATGGGAGGAGGAAAAACAAGTAAATTTTCCTGCAGTTTTCATACTTTCCATAGTTAGAATAGTTTAAAATAAAACAAACATAATAAGAGTATAAGAAATATTCTAAATTGTTCAAAGAAAGCTTTATTGAGTTATCTGTTTATTTAAAAGTCCCTAGACAGTTCTCAGGAAGGCAGTCTTTAAAACACATCTACAAGATGGACAAGAACTTTTTACAATACTAAAAAGGTCTAGGGGTTAGGGAGATGATCAGTGATGATGTTCAATGCACAGCAAACCTGAGTTTGCGTCCCCAGCACCCACATAAAAGCTGAGCTCGGTGACGTGTGTCTGTAAACCCAATGCTAGAGGGCACGGGAAGATCCCAGACTCACTGGCTAGCCAGTCAGGCTGACATGGCAAGTTCAACAAAAGACCTCGTTTCAAAACTAATGTGGAAGCAACTGAGGGAGACCTCAACCTCTGGCGCGCACACACACCCACACCCACCCATCCCCCTTCCCCCCACACACACAAACGAACAGATTTTTAAATAAAGTATAAAATGAGAGACATGTTATATACTGAGTAATGTTACCCTAAAATTCCTGTTTTGAGGCTTTAGTCCCAAGTGCGACTGTATTCCAAGAGTGTCTTTGAAGGGGAAGCAGGGTGCAGTAAGATGCTACGTGTGCAGTTGACACAGAGAAACTGGAGTCCTCGCAGCAGCGATGGCACTCACACAGAGAAAAGGCTGCATGAATAGGTCAAACCTCAAGCCAAGGGGTCAGGCCTCAGAAGAAGCAACATCTACCAGAACCCTTATTGGAATTTCCACACTCCAGAACCACAAGAAACTAAATATCTGTTGCTTGAGCCCCTTGGAATTCTGTTACAGCAGCCTTGGAAAGCTAATATGAGACAACGTGACATTCACTTATATGAACATTCCTCATTCCCTATTAACCTCTTTTCCAAAAGAAGCAGATTAAGAAATAAACAACACAAACTTTTTTTCCTTATGTAGTGCATGATGTAAAAGAGACAAAAACCACATTTGGAGACAAAAATCTTATCATCTGAGATTAGTAGGAAAGAAGAACTGAGGAAAGGGCCTAAGAACATGATGCTGCAGACGGATTAAACGCAGCTGCGAGGGTTCACAGTGACTGCTGTTGAGACGCTCCAGGAACTGAACACAGCCTGAAAGAGCATTTTAACTGCCTTCTCCTTATGCATTCATGAGCTCTCCTGACCTAATGGTAGTGTGTGTGTGTGTGTGTGTGTGTGTGTGTGTGTGTATACGTTCTTCTAGAAACATAACTTGGGAAGCAAGTTCAGTCCACTGACAACATGCTTACTTAAGAAGATACCTTTCCGAAGCTTTTGTTTGGCATTTGCTAGAATAACATGTGAATTTCTTCTTACATAAACTAAGACATGTGCATCTTTTATACTTTTCATCTGTGTTTCAGTGCGTACTTTAAAAACAGACCTTCTAGTTTTCATTCTAACAAAAGCTCATTTGCTATTGCACTATATTTTCAGCGTTACCTTGTCTGGATCCATCTTTCCTTTGATAAACTCTTGCTTCCAGAACTGCAGTGCCTGTTCCAAAGTTAGGCCAATGCCCTTCAAGAACAGGCCATACTGCATCCGGCCTCCATGACGAAGATGGTGATTTTCCCTCAAAGCCTTGTGCAACTGACGCATGCAAGGTGGGAAGGATTTGGTAGAAAGCTACAAGAAAAAAAAAAAACAAGTTTAGGTTAATGGTGAAGATATACTAGGTCCCCTATTATATCTGCTGTGGTTGTAAATTTGATTTAATTGGGATAAAGAACAGTATGCCATGTTTGAGGACTGGCTTCTTGCTAGTTCCTCACACTTGGTTCGAGGTTCTCTTGTGACAACTTTGGGAATGTCAATGACATGCACAGTCTATACCTTGAATATGCTGCAGTTTGTTTAGCCATCTGCTCACGAAATAGCATTATGTCCTTTCCACCTTTCTATTACAAACAAAACTACTCTGAATATTCTTAGAGGGTTTATGTGGACATAATATTCCATTTTTCTAAGAAAAAGATCTGAAAATATAACTGCAAAGTAGCAAACTGATTCATAACAAACTAGACATAAAGGAGAATATGAAATTAAGAGAAACTATTTCAAAGAGAAAATCAAATAAATATGTTTAACCAATAGTTTAAAAATATAGGTTTTAACATTTTAGTGTCAAAAACAAAGTATCTTTGCTTATTTTTAAATTCAGGTGTTTTTTTTTTCCAGTCACAGTATCACCCTCCTTTCCTCTAACTCCCTCAAATGCATCCTTCCTCCTAGGATGTGAGTTCTCACCAGGGCACGCATGTCAGCTCACCATGGAAGGGGGACCAGGCCTTGCTTTGTTTGACTTTGCTGCTCCCTCTAGTGACCATGCAATGTTTCTCTGTAAAGAACTAAATTCTATCCTCAACACTTACCCACCACACAGACCTGTATCTTTTTCTGTGGGGGACGAACAGAAAGCCTTTTGGTTCATTTTCACATAACTACTCTGGTTCTTTCTTAATTTAAAAAAAAAATAGTGCATGTTCAATGTCCTTAGTCTAAGCCCACACCATCCCCAAAGCCTGCTGGCTTTTCAATTCTATATGATAGAACAGATTCTATTCAATAGTTTAGAAAACAAGGTTCCTAGCCGGGCGGTGGTGGCACACGCCTTTAGTCCCAGCACTCAGGAGGCAGAGGCAGGCGGATCTCTGTGAGTTCGAGACCAGCCTGGTCTACAAGAGCTAGTTCCACCGCAGGCTCCAAAGCCACAGAGAAACCCTGTCTCGAAAAATCAAAAAAGAAAAAGAAAAAAGAAAACAAGGTTCCTTCAGTTAAGCAAAGGAACAAGACACTGACTACTATACCTGTTACACAGACCAAATCCTGATAATAACTTTTTTTTTTTTTTTTTTTTTGGTTTTTCGAGACAGTTTCTCTGCAGCTTTGGAGCCTGTCCTGGAACTAGCTCTTGTAGACCAGGCTGGTCTCGAACTCACAGAGATCCGCCTGCCTCTGCCTCCCAAGTGCTGGGATTAAAGGCGTGCGCCACCACCGCCCGGCCTGATAATAACTTAAATAACTAGGATGGCAACAAGGACACAAGCCAAAGGCCAGAGAAGCCAGGAGGGCTGATTTGTCACTGTACACATTTCCACTCTGCTGACACTGTCTGGAGGACCCGCCCCACTCTCGTGCAATCTAGTTACAGCAGGCAGTCCCTCACAACACACCTCAACCTCTCTTTCCTTTATTACAATTCCCCAGTCTCTGTTCTCACCACCAAGAATTTATTGAACATTTGAACATGTATTATGTGTGCAGCCCTCACAATTACCGGTAGAGAAAGAGGTCACAGAAGTTTACACTCTGGTGCAGACAATGGGCATGAACATAAGAAGGTGAAAATGGTGTCAAAGTTCTGGGAACACAGCAGCAGTGGGATGGAGTGTGACTGGAAGAGAGAATGCTGGGAACAGAGGACTCTCTGAGGAAACCACACTTCAACTAAGACAGATTTCAAGCTTGATTCTGCTTACGTGAGGATCCAAGAATACCATTCATGTAATGAAAATAAAAAACTCCAAGAAGGAATAAATATGGTACACTAGAGCACAGTGAGTGGGCCAAGAAGGAATGAATACAGAGTACTAGAACGCAGTGAGTGAGCCACGATAAAGTAGAAGACAGGCCGTAAGCACCAGAGTGCTGAGGATTCCATAGGAACCCAGGCTACTACACTCTACAGGGACTATAAGCAGCAGGAATGGAAGCAGGAAGAACACTTAAGAGAACCTAACAGCTGTCCACAGATTGAAAATGAAGACAGTCGAGCGCCGGGTTGGCCACAGTAAGACGGCAATGGAGACTGAGCTGACAGAGAAACTGTAAGGACAGGATAAGGGATGCTGCAGAAGGCAGCACCAACAGGTGCAGGGCTGTGCAAATAAAAACAGCAAAGAATAAGGGGTGGGGTCAGCATCTGGGGACGAATCCACTCTATGTCATGATCCCAGGACTTTAAGAAAGCTAGAGCCCTAACAGGGAAGGCTCAGAAGAGGTCGTGTACTCTAAGAAAGGCACTAACTCCATACAGTCCCCATTTGCAGAGGGGCATGGGGACAATAGTGCCACTGACAGATTCAGATTTTAGTACAGAATAATCTAGAAGGAGCAGTCCATGACCAGCAAATACCAAGAGAAATACTGATGCCATGGTGTCATAGGGATAAAGCAACAGAGTCAGTGAACTTCCAAATGAAGTTAAGTCTCAGGCGCAGCCCTGCCAAGTGAATTTACAGGATGATGCCCATTTGCTATGCTGTCTGTTTCACCCAGCGAAGGTCTAAGAGGGAACAGACATTCTGTTATACTCCATTCTGCTTCACAGCCAGTGGCTGGTGCACAACTGATGGGCTCAGTTTACATCCACTGCATGAATCCTTAAGTACAGGTCTTGGTGTTCCCACAGTTCACACTTGCTGGTGAATGGGGAAACACCTGGCTAGAGGCAGGAATGGAATTAACTATTATTAACTTCAACTTTTCATGTAATATAAAGTGAACACATGGAGACATGGAAAAGCAGCCTGACGGTGGTGGCACATGCCGTTAATCCCAGCACTCAGGAGGCAGAGTCAGGTGGATCTCTGTGAGTTCGGGGCCAGCCTGGTCTACAGTGTGAGTTCCAGGACAGGCTCCAAAGCTGCAGAGAAACACTGGGGAGGGGAGGGGGGAATGGAAAATAATAAGGGACCATTAAGGTGAAATAGCTATTTAGAGGAAATTAAAAGATGAGATACCTTAAGAGCAAATTTGAAATCAATTATGTAGTGCAGACAATTCTGGGCATATTAACTTTTAAGTACTAGATTATAATTCAGCATGAGATAATTTGTACAGTCTGACTGGTTTCTGGTAACTTTCTTGTAATTCTTGTATTCCAGCACTAAAATCCATGTTATATTTTTAATTTCTGCAAGTGAAGTGGTAGTTGTAAATAAAGATTATTTATAGAAGGCTTATTTGTTCTTTGTGGGAACAAGTGCACATACTACAGTCATTAAAGAGAAATTCTGGAGACTGAAGTATAACAAAGCACTTTTGCTGAGGAACTGCAGAGTAAAACAAGGCAGATGTGAACATGTGTTAATGCGGATGGAAGCCTCTGTTAGTGCTAATGAACGCTTCTGGGTAACTGCACCCACACTTACATACTGAAGTTTTAACCCAGTACCCAGAGTTTGACTATATCTGGAAAGAAATCCCTAAAAGAGGCAATTAAGTTGCATGATGTCATTTTATTATAAAAGGTGACTACTGTACATAAAAGAAGAGAAAGAACAAGGTTATGTAAGTCACCAGTGGGGAAAACATCTCACGAGACAGGAAAGCAGTGGTCTATACAGCAAGGAGAAAGGCCTCAGAAAACCTAGAGCTTAGGCTTCAAGCCTTTGGTGTTTAAGTCACCAGTCTATAACATTTTGTTATAATGGTTCTAGCTAAACAATATACACCATTTTCCTTTTCTAAATGTGTATATTTAAATGTAAACACATAAACGGCACTTAGTTATTGTTATTTAAAAGAATTCCATTATCCAATAATGAAATTGCTTTTTAAAAATTATAAACAATTTCCCTTTAAATTTTGTTTTCTTCCAATTAAAAAAAAATCACACACATAAAATATGAGACTTTCCTAAAAAAAATAATCAGAAGCATACGGTACTGCTCCCCATCTTTCCAGCGAGGGTCTCTAGTTGAGACAAGTCTGCTTTAATAGGGGCTGGTGCTTACCGAATCAATCTGATCTAAGGAGATCTTCCCAGTGTTCTTCTGGGTGCTGTAATCTTGGCCAGTGTAAGAATGACTGGAAAACAAAGCAGAACGAAATACTAAAATGGGATCTGTAAAATACTTTCATCTCCTCAAAGAGAATTTTTATTCTAAGATCAAAGTTATAATAAGAAAACATTTTACACATGAACCTCAGTAGAAAGCCAAGTATTTTAAATGTATTTAATAAGTCATATACAAGGAATTGCTTACAAGAGATACACAATCAAGTGCCAGCCTGGATTTCCTGATTCCTACCCCAGGGTTCTGCTTTCATTTCTCACAAGCATAATCCATACAGTAAACGCTTAAATCTCTTTTACTTAAGCCTTATTAAAAGCACTGCAACAGAACAAAGATGAAAGGAAAGCTGCAATCAGAAATCACCCCTGACAACAGATCTCTAGGCATTTCATCGGCCTACTGGCATGCCGGGTTCCTTCTCTGTCCAATGGAGATGATGATGCCCTACCTTCAGTGCTGACAAGATCTAATCGAAATCATTTTTGTTAAAGGCCTGATAAACAGTAGTAGTTGCTATTCATTAAAATATTTAACAGTGCTTAGCGTGCAAGGAATCTCCGTGTACGTTCTCTAATTAAATCCTCACATCCACTCGGGGAGAACACCTAATTTACACTTAGCAAATGAGGAAACAAGAAATGTGTCAGGATCAGGTCTGCATTCCATTTCTTCAGGATGCTATCATCATCTTCCTACAATAAATGCTTCTGTGGTGTCATTCACAAATTTGAAAACACAAGTTGATACATGCTATCTAAAGCCATTCATCTTTTGTAACTTTTCATATCCTTGACAAAAGCTACTATCCCTATCCAAAGATCCCACTGCATTCAGTTTGCTACATCACACAGGAAGATGTATACAGTCAAGTCATGACTAAAGAAAATCCTGGAGAGAAGATAAAGAACTCCAGACTCCCTATTTCACATCTACTAGGTACAGACTTTTCCTGCAGAACCACACACATGCTCTTTAAGACGCTGCTTTTTCCACAGCTGACTAATTTTATTGATTAAACAACAGATATGAATTATGAAACAAGCCTGTAGTAGTGTGTTGGGATGCTGCAACTGCCCTATGAGACAGACCATCAAGTCTAAGCCTTCCTCTTCTGTGAAGTAATGTGTCATTTGCTCTGGCATATTCCACCAAGGATATTAACATGATGCACACAGAGATTGTGCTATGTGAAACCCACAGCTGTTATCTTAATGATTTACACTGTTTGGGCAGGTTTATGTGTGTAGAGTGTATGTGCATGTAGGTTCACACGTGTGAGGGTGTTCATGGATATGTGTGTACATACTGTGAAGGCCAGAGGTACTGTCATGCGTCCTTATCTATCGCTCTCCACTGTATTTGCTAGAGCAGGGTCTCTCACTGAACTTGGAATTCCAGGATAGCTCCAGCTAGCCAGCCTACCCTGGGGACTCCCAGGTGCTGGGACTGCAGGTGGTCACGGTGCCTAGCAGGTCATGTTTTTTTGTTTTTTAATATGGATGCTTGGGATCTTAACTCCAGTCCTCATGCTTGTACAGCAAGCACTTTATCAACTTAACCATCTCCCCAGCTCCTGTTTTACACTGTTACATCGGCACAAAAGACCATTATTTCTGTAAAAATCACAGGAATAGAAAAACCACTTTCTCATTTTATAGCAGAACAAAGAAGCACCACAGGGGAATGGAAAGAGCACAAGGCTACAAGTCTGAAGACCTTTCTTCTTTCGTGCTTTAAACCACTAGTTACACAACTGGAAAAGTCAATTACCCTGTTTTGTCATCAGTCTCATTTGTAAAATGGCATTATGGACGCCAGGCTTGACTAAAAATGCTAGAGAAAGTAAATGATATGGCTTATTCAAAGTGCTAATTAGAGTAAGTAACGTATATTCCAGTACAACAGAGCAATTACATCCTTTACCAGTAAAAAGAGAGAAGGCAGTCGGTACGGCAGTCAGTGTGAGTCTAGAGGAGACATCATCTGGCTCTTTACTAGGCTATGCCTTTGACCCCTGCAAACCTCAGTATCCAAATGCATTAAGAAAATGGGGATTCCAATCATCTAAAAGAACTGTTCAAATCAACAACAAATACGCAAGTAGTGGTGTGGTGATACACAGACATAATTATAGATGGTTATTGATAAAACACAGTCAAATAATTACTTCACCATAGGAACTTGGCTTGGTGAGATGAATGTAGCACCATGAGTTAAAAAGAATACAAAAAGAAGAAACACAGGCAGAGCACAGCAGCTACACCTGCAGGGGACTTGGAATATGAGCTACACAGCAAAGATGAAGCCAGTGAGGGGAAGTGGGGGGAATATATATTTGCCCAAAATGGAAATTATTTTTATAAGATGCATGAATCTAAATATAATACACTAACAGGCCAATTTCCATGGAAAGGAGAATTACAACATAAAAACTACACAGAGGGTAAGTACAGCATACACATCAAGCACCCAACACAGAAAGGAGGTCACTAGCCACATATGACTCCACTGGAGGGAATGACAAAATGGATATTAGAAATGCGATTTCTCCTCTCATCTATGATAAAAAGGGGTTCTTCTGTCTTGACTAATAAGCAGGGACCCCAGATACTCAATACTGGGTAAGCTGGTTATGACAGACAGAGCTGGAAAGTGTAAGTTGCTGCACCCAGACAAATGATGAGAAGGCCTTGAAACCCATGCTCTGTAGGCAACGAGAAACCTTGAGAATATCCAAGGGGCAAACTGACATCATCAGGTTCACAGTTAAGAGCAGAGAAGAGAGGACCTGGACAGCAGAAACTATCGGGAAGAATACTGCCTCAAGGGAAGACAACATCTAGGCCAGCGAAGGTGAGAGCCTGGCTGATCTCAGTGCATGGATTTAGGTTTTCTGAGGAAGAAAAAAAATAGAAACAACTTAAGGGAGAAGACAGAAAAGTCAAGTATCACAGGGAATTTATAGCTGAATTACTTAAGTACGTACGTTCAAGATACAAATTCACCTTCAAAGGAGAAAACCTAATGAAATAAATCAACTTCAAGTATAAACTTTAAAAGGATATTTTAAATGTAAGTTAGAAATCTTAAAAAAAAAAAAAAACAAAACTCTGCTCTGGCTTGAATGTAAAATGTCACCCACAGCTCAGGCCAGTGAGATGGCTCAGCGAATAATGACAAATGTTTTCAAGCCCAGTGGCCTGAATTCAACCTCCGGGACCCATATGGTGAAATAAAGGCTGTCTTCTGCTCTCCACACACACAGGCACTAAGCAAACAAATGGAAAGCTATTGATGTCCAATCTCCAGTTGTGGTGACTGAAATTTGTACACCACTAAGGGTGGACCTGGAAGGTTAGAGCCGCCTCCCCACCTCCCTACTTCACCTCTGCACTTCCCAATTTCACCTCCCTACCTCACCTCTGTACTTCCCCACCTCTCTACCTCACCCTCCCCACCTCTGTGTCCTACTCAGGGTCTCTGCATCCTGGTCCACCGGAATGCTAAGAAGCTCTCCCACATGCTCATGACTCTTGAGTTCTACTCTACCTTCCCTTCCCCAACACACTGAAACCAGGGCTGAAATCAAGGTTCCCTGTAAAGTTGTGTTGGTTATTTATTGTCCCAAGAGAGAAAAGTAATTAACTTCATTGCTTAGGTCATTGGAGTATTTCCAAGACTGACTTTCCTGTTTTCTTATTGTGAAGCACTGACAGCAATGCAAAAATCAAGACACAAACGAAACACAAGCAAGCGATGCTGCCACAAAGAATAAAAATCCTTACAGCTCTTACTAGGTCATGAGATAGCAACTTTGGCTGTTACACGGAGTGCCAAAGTGATGTTCCTGAAGGGGACTGTTGCAGGTAACCCAGAAATGCGAGACACATCTCTATTACATCCAGAGAGCTCTCAGCTTCATTATCTAATGCTTCTAAATGAAAGCAGGCACCATACTGCGTAACTCTCTGTATATTCTTAGTTTATGAATCCATTTTATAAATATGTCATGCTGGTGCTAGATAAAAAGAAATAGTAACAGCAATTTGGCCTTTTTATAATTTTTGAGAGTATAACATAATTACATCATTTCCCCCTCCAAATTCTCTTATATCTACCTCCTAGCTTTCTTTCAAATTCACGCTTTTTTCATTCATTATTGAAGAGCAGCAAATTTGTTAGGAAGAATTTAAATAGGAGGCACACATGCTAACACAACAGAAAATATTCATTCTGAGGATCCTTCGTGGTCACCACTATTCAGTTTTCAACAAGGCAAAAATCAATGAACATAAAAGCTATTTAATTCCTAACCTTTTATATCACAGTGTCATTTATTCCAAACACAGATTTTTTTAAAACTATTTTAATGGTTCACTAAATTCATATTGTTTCCATTATCATTATCTTGCCAAATAAAAAAAAATCTTGAAAATTGATCTTTTTATGTCTTAGCTAAATCACCAATTTGCCATAAATATAAAAGGAAGAAGACAAACTATACACCAGTTGGTTCATTCATAAACACAAGTAGTAAAGGTTACGAACTCCAATAGTTTACTTGTGCTTTCTATACCTAAGTTACCTCCTACTTGCTGGAGCAGCCTGTAAAAAAGCTCTTGAAGTACAACAGCTGTCTGGGGTTACAGAAAAGTAGCAAAAACAGGAAGGATGTGACTCTATGGCCACTCAGTTGCATTAGAATATGTTCTGAAGATACTGGGCTGTAAAAGGACAGTGTCCTTTTGCTAAGATTTAACAGTGCTGTGTGCCAGCAAAATAAACCTGGCCATTGCCTTAACAAAACTGACCAGTGCACAAAATGCAGGATGACTTCATCTTTTAAAAAAAAATGTTTTTAAGCCAGGTGGTGTCACAAGCTTTTAATCCCAGCACTTGGGAGGCAGGGCCAGACAGATCTCCGAGTTCGAGGTCAGCCTGATCTACAATATGAATTCCAGGACAGCCAGGGCTCTGCTACACAGAGAAACTCTGTGTCAAAAATAACTAATTAATTAAGAATGCTATTAGACACTTGGACTCAAATAGGTTTCTCCCTACAACTCAGTTATTGTCCTTATATAACAAATCGTAATTACTAAATTACAAGACAAAACAAGAAACACTGCTCAGGCCAAGAACTGTTGCCACAGGCATTCCTGGTGGCACCTCAGTTACCCTAAGGAGAGAGAATTCCTCACAGATATTTGCACAGGCTAACCTAATCTAGACACTCCCTCTCGGGCAAGTTCAGAGACTTGTCTCCATCAAGTTGACAATCAAGATTAACTATCACAATCACAAACCTATATTTATATAACCAAGTTTATAGGCTTTCACCCTGTAAAATCAAAGCAATATTGGGGAATATGGGTGTGATAAGTAACTGAGACAAAAAGACTGATAACTCATTCACAATGAAATAGTTTTTCCAAAAATCTCATACAAATATCTAATTTACAGAAAATACAAATATCTAAATAAGTCATTGAGTATCTAAGTGATAAATCTGGAAAACACATCTGCACACATGCACTTATGAATCCCAGTGAGAGGCGGACCTCCTGGACTTGGCAGAAGCACAGAAATGTAAGTGCTGTTGGTTGCACATGCATAACAACTGAACACTTAGACCCTTGGCCGGGGCTTTTGTCAAAATGTGGGAACCAAGAGCTGGAAGAAATAAACAATGAATCAGATAAAAGTGGACCCTAACAAGATCAGCTGGTTAAGAGGAGGGGGAAAATCTCCCCATGCTGTGGCACTGATGACAAGCACAAGATGATCACCCCTTATCACTACAAACAAGAGGTAAAAGCCAGCCTCTCAAGGACGGTTGTGCCTCCATTCATCTTCTCCTTTTAAGGAGTGGAAACACGGATGGAGCATTTATAACGGTGAGGTCGTGGCTGCAAGTCTTCTTCCTGTGTGTGACAGCCAACCCGGTTTGCCCAGAACAGTCCTGGAGGCTCAGACAAGGAAGTAAGCATGGGTTTCATCTCTCTCTGTGATAGGCAGGGACTAAAATGGAATCCTGGTAGTGCCATCAAAGGTTGCCATGAAGATCAGGAAATTTCTAGACTTCATCACTGTGCCTTTCATCTAACTGGAGTCATCATCTAAATGGAGTAGACCTAAACAAGCTTGGCTGTTTAAAGTCCTGGCCGGCCGGGATCTCACAAGGCAAACCACGCTGTCTTTGAACTCAAAGAGATCCTCTTGCTTCTGCCTTAATTAAGGTGTAGCTCGCCATTCCTCTACTGTTTTGTTTTTCTATTCTTAGCATTTACTTATCTCTTCCAGCAAATACTAGAAGGTGATTTTTTTTATCTACTTTTTTATACCATTGTCATAAATGGTATAACCTTGAGGTAGAAGCATTTAAGTGTCCTTTGATGTATGATATCTGGAAGCTATTTTTAAAGAAACTATCATTATAGACAATATTTACTTTTGGGGACATTTCCAAAGGTAAAATTCAGCTCCAAATGCAGGAGACTTAAATGGAATTAAACTTCATGCAATCAGTTTTACTCACCTCATGCATTTAAAAAAAAGAAAAAAAAAAGAACTTCCACATAAGCTAGGAACCGCCAGACAAATTGACTGTTGAGCACTTAAATTTCTCTTTTTCTCAGTTAATATGTTTAACAATAAGAATAATGTATTCATTGATTTCAAATACTTGCAATGATATAATGTAAAATATTTCACCATTTGTCATGTCAATTACACATTAAAATCATATTTGGGGTATGAAGGTGTCATTAAAATTATCTTCATGTGTGCAATATAAAAGTATACACGTGATTCCCATTATGTTTTTACTAATGGCGCTGCTGCACATGTGCACAATGACAAGAGAACGTCAAATGATCCTTTGGAAGGCTAGGCTAGGTAGGCATACCTACAGAACAGTCACTAGCCTGCCCTCACTTCTACTTGCCAAACTAAAATGCCTGAGTCATGGGCACAAAATAAACTATAATATAGAAAAATCTAGGGCTGGAGAGATGGCTCAGAGGTTAAGAGCATTGCCTGCTCTTCCAAAGGTCCTGAGTTCAATTCCCAGCAACCACATGGTGGCTCACAGCCATCTGAAATGAGATCTGGTGCCCTCTTCTGGCCTGCAGGCATACACGCAGACAGAATATTGTATACATAATAAACAAATAAATATTTTTTTAAAAAAAGACTAGCAAAACCAAGATAATTGTAATAAATTTTTAAAAAATATAGAAAAATCTAAAGAGTCTTTCAGTCTACTGCAAAAGAGCTTGTTTTTAAATAACCTACTTGGGAACTAGGTATTAGACACAGTAGGCATAGTTTGCCCTTAAGCAATCTTGGCTTGGGACTACTGTGGAGGTAAGATAAACTAAGGTTCATTTTGGAGAAAAACCAAACTTCAAGATATTACTTCTTGTGATCTGGGATAGTCTGGTCCACTTCAACATGCAACTGCCGCTGTCCACCCTTCTTTCATTTGTAAGAAACCATGAGATGCAAGTGTGATTCTGAGCTAAGTAAAAGGGTTTCTTTCCCATCCTCCAGGAACGTCTTTCCTCAACAGAGAGATTCTGAAGTCCTTAGGACAATAATATAGAAAATACACGCCTGTCTCTGTCAAGCATTTCCCAGTCCAGAGAACCTAAACAGGTTACCGCTACTTACCCCTCTCTATCTGGCAGGCTTGAGTGAATAATATTTTTTATACCGCATAAAACATGAAAGCAGCAAAGAAAGCACAAGTAATCAAAACTGATTTGGTGAAGCAGGCAATTATATTTATTTGGGGCATTAAAAATTAAATTAAAGCATCTTTTCAAAATAAACTGTGATCTCTTGGGTCATTCTCTAAAAGTATCCCAAGTCCCAGCCTAACCTTTTCAAATAAAGCCACAGGCATCATGGCACAGGTGGAAAACAGCTTCAGAGAGAGGAAACAAGAGTCTCTGCACAGCGCGCATATATCCAGTTTGTGATCACAGTTTACCCACTTTGGATAGTAAAAACAAAAAAACACTCTGATCACTTAAAGCTAGGCTATTCAGACGTTTAGAAACAGAATCCCCCTGCAAAGTAGATTTATTGGGTGTATAGGAAATCAGGGAAGCCAAAGTAAGGACATCTCATTTCCTGCTGCGAAGGGCATCACACACTCAGCAACTGTCACCACTGAAACTGAAATGAGATTCTTCCTAAGGCTAAATCCCCAGTAAATGGTATCTAACTTGTGTCAGTCCAGGTGACTTTCCTGGCAGTGATTCCAAATGAGAACACAATCAATAAAACTCTGTCAAAATTGAATATAAATTATTTTCCACTGGCATGAATTTTACTCAATTTCATTTTTAAAAAGGTTCCACAGAAAACTATCATCAGACAATATGCAATATAATCTGCATTTGTGGATAGCAGGAGTAGCAATAATAAAATTGGGACGCAGACTGCAGGTAAGTGCTACCCCGGTACAGCTGCTCTTCACTTTAATTGCCAGCACTGTTCCCATGTGGCCCACACCACCAGTGATTATCTTATATTCCCTCTGTTCTTGGTGCATATTCTGGTGGTGTGTAATGAATGATGCTCTGAGACAGACTGTTTGGTTCAGGATACCCAAGACTAAGAAAGGGTGCCTGTTGGGGCAATAATGAAAACTAAGAGGAGGGAAGAATGAAGTCCTGAGTAATGTGTACTGTCAGGAGAATGGCCACATCAAGGACCCCACTGCCTCAGACCCATGGGAGTGATCAAGCCTTTCACATATGGCCAGGGGAATGGCAAAGCCATCTCCTGCTTAGAGTATAGTTGCTGGCCAAAGACTGACCCTAAGTTAAAATCAGTGTGCAAAAACCATCAGCTGCAGCCTTCTTCCTCCTGGATGACAGCCTAGAACTGCTCCCTACAGAGACCCTACTAAGATTAGCCAAACCCCACCTCCACCCCATGTGCTGTGCATAATAAAAAGCATGGAGCTTCCACTACCACTGCTGGTCCCCACCCAATCCTAGCTCTTCTGTACCTGTGTCTGTCATTTCTTCAGTCCCCATCACCCCAGTTAGGTCAATCCCTAACCAGGCAGGTCTCAGCAACAGTTAACACATAAAAAAAAAAACTTTCCATTCCCTTACAAATAACTCCCAGAGTACAGAATGTTTCTGAAACTGTTACCCTGTCCATGGCATTCTAGGACTATCCCATCACATCTGTTCACATATATTAAGGATACAATGTTTGGGGAAGTTGTGTAGCTTTGTTCAATATTAGCAGGGGTGGGGTGGTCAGGTAAAAGGTGTGGTGACAGTTAATGACATTTTTACTAAAAATCACAGTTCAAAGAATCACATAACACACTTTCCTTTAATCTTTAAACAGCCACTGAAGTATGATCATGTCTAAGTGTTCTGTTTCAGGTATCACACGCCTAACAGTTTTGTTACTTAAGTACAAGTCCCCGAGATTCAGAAGTCCCAGAGCACTTATCTACTATGGTCACATGGGAATAGAAAGCCCTGTGTCCGTCACACAGACTTAAGAAAGTCTTAAGTCACAAAAATGACGACAGAACTCCTGCTAAGGTAAAGTACTAAACATCCCCTTGGAAATGGGAGTCCTAATCATCATCTCAGGGGTAGGGCAGGTACTTGGCTAATAGCATGGGTGAGGCTCTTGGGTTTGACACTCAGAATAGCATCAACAGACTACCATCTCATTAAGACTCAATATTAAGCAACTTTAAAAATGAATGAATGAATGGCAAACATTAATTTTTTTTAAAAAAAAAAGCTTAAAACTTTTTTTATCATTCGCTCATCCACTAGATTCACATGGTTGCTGGGGGCTTATGGCAGCCACTGTTTGAAGTAATGAGGAAACAAAGGTAAACAAGATGTGTAAGAGGGTCCGTCTTTATTTCTGTGCTTTGATTGGTTAAAGACAGACTCTGCCTAGCTTGTAAGATAGGTCAGCCCTTAGGTGGGTGGAGTACACAGAACAGAAGTTCTGAGGAGAAGAAAGGAAGTGAGCCAGTCGCCAGGAGGCTCCCGTCGCAGATGGATGCAGGTTAGACCTTTCTGGTAAGTCACCACGTTGTGACTTACAGACTTTTATAATGGGTTAGTTTATGAGGTGAGGGCTAGCCAAGAAGAGGCTGGTGATGATGGGCCAGGCAGAGTTTAAATGAATACAGTTCTCATGTGGTTATTTCGGGCATAAACAAGCAACCAGCTGCTGAGTGGGCCGGCGGCTGGGGGCTGGGAGCCAGGCGCTGGGAACATAACCCACACCTCTCCCCCATTTACAACAAAGATGAGCAAATTCTTTACTCTCATAGAGACTGCATTCTAGACAAATACCACACAAACAAATAACTAAAAATGACTGTTCTTCCAGTTGCTGTGGCTGTCTTAGTTATTGTTCTATTGCCATGAAGAGACACCATGACTAAGGCAATGCACAACAGAAAGTGTTTAATTGGTGTCTTGTTTAGAGTTTTAGAGGTTTAGTTCATTGTTATCATGGCAGGAAGCAGACAGGCATGGCTTTGGAGCAGTAGCTGAGAGCTTTACATCCTGAAACACAGGCAGCAGGTGGGGGAGGAGGATAAGAGAGTGGAAGGAGGCAGGAGGGGGCTTTTGAAACCTAAAAGCCCACCCCCAAGAACACACCTCCTCCAACAAGAATGCATCTACTCCAACAGGCTACACCCCCTAATCCTTCCCAGACAATCCACCAACTGGAGACCACACATGCAAATATATATGGGAGCCATTCTCATACAAACCTCCACAGTTGCCATGAAGAACTTTGCAGTCAGGGGTGGAGACACACACCTGTCATCTTTCTTAGCATTTGGCTGAGGCAGGAGGGTGCAAGTCACCTAGGAAGCACGTTTCTCCTCTGTGCATGCTCTGCTATAGCCCTTCACAGGTGACCAGCTCAGGTGTGCAAAGAGCCAAAACCTACACCAAGTAAAGGTCCACCCTCCTATACGGCTATCATGACCTTGAGTTACCCAACTGTCTTACCACAACCCTTTAAGGGTAGCTTTTATAAGCTCCCCATGTTAGTCATCTTTCCACTGTGACAATACTTCAGAAAATCACCTTCTGGAAGGAGCTACTTAGGCCGGGTTATGGTTTCAGAACTGTGAGCTGACTCTATTGCTTTGGGCCCAAGGTGAAAGCAGAATGTCATGGAGACAGAACTATGTGAGAGGAAAGGCTATTTTCTTTGTGGTGGCCAAGAAACACACACGTGCACACGTGCGCGCGGACATACACACATACACACTCAACAAGAGGGATGCAGAATGAGGGCTAGACCTAACATACAGCCTCTTAGGGCACCCTTGTAGTGACCAACTTCCTCTAACTAGGCCCCATCTCCTGAGTTTCCAACTCCCAACAATAAATTCAATTACTAAGGCCGGGCAGTAGTGGCGCACGCCTTTAATCCCAGCACTCGGGAGGCAGAGGCAAGCGGATCTCTGTAAGTTC
>JAQHUG010000139.1:1725140-1750842 GCA_028555095.1 Dicrostonyx torquatus | reverse complement strand
TACAAGAGCTAGTTCCAGGACAGGCTCCAAAGCTACAGAGAAACCCTGTCTCAGAAAACAACAACAAAAAGTTACTCCTGGTGGGGGCAGGGCAGGGGGTAGGTACGCACACGACTTTAAACCCATCATTTAGGAGGCAAAGGCAGGCAGATCTCAGTGAATTTGAGGCCAGTCTGGTCTACAGAAGGAGTTCCAGGACAGCCAGGACTATTACAAAGAGAAGCCCTGTCTCAAAAAAAAAAAAACAAAAAAAAACCACAAAACAAAAAGTCAATCCTTTGCACATAACACTCCTCGCTGCTATGTTATATTATCCTTAAATTCTAATTCATTCTTGAACTGAAACAGGATAATAATATTAGAAGAAGCAGTATAGCAAACACAGTTTTAAAATTATTTACTTTTCAATAAAGATGAGACATTAAATAAGGATACTATTAGATTAGATACATCCTGTCCTCCCGCCATTTGTTATACTAAAGTGGAAGAATGTAGGAGAAATATACACACTATAGAGAGTCAATATGATTGGAGAAACCTGCTCCCCACACAAATTCCCTATGCTAAAGTGGAGGGGCAAGAAGAAATACACACGTTATGGAGAGACCCTACAGTGTATTTAAGGGGATAAAATCTCTCATGAAATTATTACATGTAAAACTGGTATAAAGTTTTCCTCTCTAATCTCATGCTTTCATACTTTAAATTCTAAGTGATAAAATAAGTGAAAATAGTGTGTATTTTATACATCCTGAAGGCTGGTGGAATGGGTCAGTGGGTAAAGCTGCTTGCCATCATCTTTAACCTGAGTGTGATCCTCAGGACCACAGGTAGGAGGAGAGAATCAGCTCTTAAAAGTTGTTTTACCCACAGACATGAGTAAACAAATGTAATTTTAAAAAGTCATACACTTTAAAAATATTACCCCATGGGGTACCAGGATCAGAGCAGTAAAAGATTCTCATTTACAATGAAGGCCGAGATTCATGGGAACATGACCAAAGATCTTTGGACAGCTCGAAATAAACCAGTACTCCTAGCAACCATGCCTAGAAAATGCAATGGCAGAACACAGGATAACAATGAACTTACAAGGAGATGAGGCTCATTAATGGTGGGACTAAGGCATGGTCTAAGGAAAACAGAAATTATTCAAACAAATTTTTCACCCTATTCTAGAATTTGGGGGGGGGTTGTTGCTATTTCTTTGGTTATTCTATTTGGTTTCTCACCAACTCACAACCAGCTTAATTTTCCTAACTTAAGAATTTTCCTAATAGAAATTTTGAAGAAAAAATTTATGAAATTCATTCATTACCCTTTTTTGTTGTTTTCAAAACAGAGTCTTGCTGTGTTCATCACATGGTTCAAGTCATCCCCTTGCCTCAATCTCCCAAAACCTTGGGGAAAGGAGGCCATCAGTGTGTCTCTCTCTTCTGAGGAAAAAGATGGGCAGTGGTTGTGAAGAAACTAAGGTTCATGAAGAGACCTCGCTCTACAGTTCTTCTGTCAGCTTTTAAAGACAGAAACAATGATGTCCACTTGCTATTTCCAGGGCGTGGGGGGGCGGGGGTCTTGTGAACAGGAACTGACATACAACTGACCCATACTTCGCAAATGCCAACAAATCTGAGTCCTCAATCCTGTTCACTTGGTGCCCTCTCAGCCTTCCTCCTTTGATTGTTTCCCTCTAACGCCCATGACCCTTCCTCACCCTGTAAATACGTCTACCTCTGCAATCTTAACAAAAAACTAAAACTTTCTTCAACCAAGAAGCCCAGGAATGCAGCCCTCCTTCCGTCCCTGCCCTTAGAATGGAGCCCTAGAAAGGAGTATGGACGCTCTGTCTCACTTCCCCCTTCCAAGCTGTACCATTATTATAATTTGTGGTTAATTTCTGGGGCTTGCTTCAGTCGGCACTGTTTACTTCTTACCTGACTTTCTGTGCTGTGTGACAGTGTTCTAAGCTCTCCTTTAGTCCACTGACTCTCGGTCTTCCTAATGCTGTGACCCTTTAACACAATTCCTCGTGTTATGGTGACCTTCAACCATCAAATTATTTCGTTACTAATCATAACTGCAATTTGCTGCTGTTATGAATCATAATAATGTAAATGTCTGATGTGCAGGATAGCCATATGAGACCCGAGAGGGGTCATGACCCACAGGCTGAGAACCATGGCTTTAACGCCTTTGAAACAGTATCCTCTCAAAGTGCTCAGGCATTTGGGAGATCTCTCCCTGGTGCTTCTCCCTCTTCTTACTCATCTCTCATTTCCACTGCTGCCCAACAGAGGTCAAACACCAACGTGCTGTGGCCTCTATCCAAGTCATTTCCTCTCCTCCACTCTCTCTTCTCTGTTAGGACAACCACTTCCCAAACTATAACAATCACCTCCAGAGTGACCAGCAGGCATATCTCAAATTAAAATCACCCTCACAGTGTAGGTCTGTAGCTAGCTATTCACTAAATATACTCTTTACATATGTCTTACAATCATTTCCAGACTAAATTGTCTGAAATTATTAATTCGACAGCAACCATAGTCTCCTTCTCCTCTATTCTCTTCTTAAAGACACTATCTACAAGAAGGATTAAGGCTTCCTCCAATCTGAGCAGCCAATTTGAGACACTACTAAACTACAGAGTACAAATACCAAAAAGCAAGTGGGCCTTGGTACTATCATTTAAGGAAATTATCACATAGGGAAACAGTCAATTAATAAAGTTGTGTGCCTTGTCATCCACTCACAATCAAAAGCTTAGCAAATCAACACGCTAATGTGCCAGCCTCTTGGATAAAGTCAAGTCTGTGAATTCTTGGATAACAAATTGTGCCTCACTTATTCATAATGGAAAATTCAGTAGCCAATAAATGCTACTAACGAGTAAAAATAAACTTCTATAAAATACTGAGGCAAATGGTTTTCTGTGTTTAACTTTTAATAAGAGAACTGAATTCAATGAAAAATATGGATATGTTATATCTTGTCTTTATCTATCTATACACACACACACACACACACACACACACACACACACATATATATATATTCAAGAAATGGCCTAGATTATCAGGTTGGCAAAGTGTTACATGAATTCTGAGTGACTAAATGCTGTAAAGTAATTTAGCAATTCCCCTGTACTGCTACTTCAACTTTTACAGGTAACTGAATTATTTCCCAAGTGAAATTTATTGACAAATTTAATTCAAATGCTATTCATATTTCATCTTTGATCATTAGAGACATCAAAGTTAGAGCAAATAATGACTTCAATAACACCTTCTAAAGTCGATCTCCTCTAGGTCACACTTAAATTATAAAGTTCACGCAAATCAATGATAATTTATTTTTTCCTAACAAGATTACCATTAGAATGTCTCAGATCAAGTGATCATCCTTCTCATATTTTTTTAAAAATTGGGCCTAATGCATCCTAGACCTGTCTGCAGCTTACTACAGTGGAGAATGACCTTGAGGTTCTGATCACCCTGTTGATGTCCTGCTGAAGAGAGCAACTCCAGGGTTTCATGCTCACCAGCAACTAAGCTATCTAATCCCTCAGCCCAATTCTTTGCCACTTTGACCTTTAAAAAGGAAGATAAGAGAAAATCATCATGCTTGAAGCCAAAAACTAATCCAATGAGCTTGAAAGGCACACATTTTGTAGGATTATTTTGTAGAACAGGAAGTGCCAAGCTATGCACACCAGCTGCCACCCTACCTACAGATGTCTCTGACACAGTAATAAAATGAGAAGCCATTTGGTTTAATAACAATAAAAAAGCAACATCCAGTCCTGGTTGCCTAGCAACCAGTCATGAATGCACTCCACAGAGAATAAAAGCCTTAAACGAATGTAAAGTCTGTGCAAGTTTCAAGGACTCAAAGAGATGTGAGTAGTTAATCTATATTCTAGGTGACAATTACTATATTGAAGTAGAAGATGAAGAATCTATCATGATTGCATGGAATCAAGTATTCACTAGCACCAAGAGTCAACCTCTTTGACTTATATTTTGAACCAGCAAATTATCAGGGGAAATTAATTTATACAAAATAAAAATTTCATTCAGAAGAAAAAAGAAAACATAAATGGCATAACTTGAACATCATTCTGCAAAACACATAGTACTTCATAAGTGTTGGATATTATCCTGGTTACTTGGCAATGGGCAGACAAGAATAGCATCAAATTCTGTAGCCTTGGGGAAAGGAACTACCTATGGGAAGGTGATGTGGGATTCCCCTCTGTATGCTGTGAATATGTTTTATTACCATTGGTTAATAAAGAAGCTACTTTAGCCTATAGCAAGGCAGAATAGAGCTAGGCAGGAAAACTAAAATGAATGCAAGGAGAAAGAAGGTGGAATCAGGTAAACACCGGAAACTTACTAGTAGGCCACAGCCTCGTGGTGATACATAGATTAATAGAAATGGGTTAATTTAAGATAATAAGAGCTAGCTAAAATTACACCTGAGCCATAAGCCAAACGGTGTTGTAATTAATACAGTTTCTGTGTGATTATTCGGGTCTGGACACCTGGGAAACGAAGCACAGTCTCCGTTTACAGGAAGGTATCTGGGCCAGGCTAAGAAGAGAACTACATGACTAAAGAACATGACACATGAACTGCCCATTCGCCAAGTTACAGTTATTACTGGCAGGACATCCAAAGCAGTGCCAGGCTGGGCTTCAAACAGAAGGAAACAGGGTGGAGGCTGGGGGAGGGGGACAGGCACATAGAAGAGCTAAAGCCAAGAACATAGTCACCTCTGGCAGTGATGTGAACTGTATCAGAGGGGGGGGGAAGCACAAGCTAGTGAAGTTAGAAATGCTTTGAAGATAAAATCAAAAGATTTAGAAGGGTCAGAAAAAGGAGACTGAACAGTATACTCAAACTTGAGGTCTAGGTTTCTTGACCCATAAATATAACTCCAGGATATGAAACAAATGTGGACAAGATGTGTGTTTCTCAGCTCCAGAAACACTAGTTTTAATCACACCCCTACCCCCCAAAAGCAATTACATGGAAAAACGAAAGCTACTGAACCAGAGGGAGAAATGGAAAGGTAAAAGGAAACAAATAATAAAAATCAAAACAAAAAACAAAACAAAATGTAAAATTTCTGAGTGACAAAGGAGAAGGGAAAGCCTGAGAGAGAGAAAGCTCAGTGGGAAGAACACTGGCTACTTCTGCACAGGAGCAGGGTGCAGTTCACACACTGACACAGAAACTCACAACCTTGGGTAACTCCAGTTCCAGCGGATTTGACACCCTCTCTGACCTCTGCATGCACTGCAGGAACATGGTGCAAATACATATAGAAATGCAAAATACTCATAAATTTACATATAAATAAAACTACAATAAATAAATCTTTTAAAAATTAGAAACCCTAGAGAGAAACAATATTCTTGTTTGACTACACAAGTCTCGTAAATATAAGTAGACTAAATAAAAATTTAGAGAGAACTGCTTGGATCAAATATAACAGCATTATAAGCTTTTATACTTTTAAGTCCAAGATTAAATAAAGTCAGAAGATACTATCTATAATTTAGCAAAAACTACAGATTGTTAATCTCACCATAAAACAGAAATGGATAATAAAATGTCTAAAAACCATTCTTCATGAGAACTGAGTTGCATGTGGCCACAATACCGTCGTTATAACTAAGTTATCCTGCAACAGCTCCATGGCTATTGGCTTCTTTCAAGGCTAAAGTGGCTGGGTAGTCATGTACAGTATAAGAATGTAAGCAAAACAACATTTTGAAAAGAAATGCATATATTCTGAAATCTTTAAAGTGGTCCATACATTTTGGCAATGTAATTCTGCTTCTGAAAGACTATTCTAATGAAATAGTCTAAAAATACAGATAAGGGCAAAGGTTTGCACAAGGTGAAGTAACTAAACTGATGCCATCTTGTCCTGACTTTATTTTGTGTCTGCCTGGACATTTCTCAGCACTCTACCTCTCAACAGCCACATCCACTTTGGCAATGTTTTTGGGAATATTTGTGACCCTGGCCATGTTTCAGACATATTAACCAAAATAAATGATGTTTGTACAAGCTTAAATATAAATATAAAATAACTGAGATGAAGCATAAACCAAAAATAATTGTCATGAAGTGCCTGAAAAATACAGCTGAGCTTTGCAAGAATAAAGATGCTACTAGGCCACTCCAAACCTTTCACTGATATGACCCCACCTTGAGCACTGATGTACTATAGGTTTTGTCTTTTAAGACACTGCACCCTGAGCTTGGACACCACTGTAGTGATATTTCATTTGTATATTTTAATAAATAAAGCTTGCCTGAAGATCAGAACACAAATCAGCCATACAGACCAGGCAATGGTGGCACACACCTTTAATCCCAGCAGCCACACTAGCCATAGAGGCCAGGCAGTGGTGGTGCACGCCTTTAACCCCAGCACTCGAGAGGAATATAAGGCAGAATGAGACAGGAACTCACTCTCTTTCAGTCTGAAGATTTCATAGAGATAAGCGCTCTCTAGTGGCTTGGCTGCTTTGCTTTACTAATATTCAGGTTGAACCCCAATATCTGTCTCTTGGTTTTTATTATTTGTGCTATGACCCATTCTTAGTCTGGTCATTAGTAGGACTAATACACTTTTAATCGGCTTAACCAGCATGGTTGTCGTTAACTATCTCCGATGGATCATTTCAATTATATTACTGCAGGCAAAAGAACTAGAAATGGCCTAAGTATCTTCAATATAATGATAAATATATATAACACAACTGTAACAAGATTTTAATGTAATTACTAAAAATAATCTTTTTAGAATGATTTCAGTAAGTGACAAGTCTTATGTCTGTGGTAAATAGGAAAAAGTAAATTCAATAAAACCATTGTTTCAATAGTGGGTTTTTTTAAAAAGCATAAAAGGAAGAAATATTATTTGTAAATAGTAATGACACACTTTTCCTTTACTTATAGTTTGTTTGTTTTATAAATACCGAATCTATGATATTTTTATATTAAGAAACAAGCCTCATCCATTCAATTCCAAATAAAAGTATACCTTTGTGCTTAAGTAAAATGCACATAAATTTTATATTTTTCCATTAAATTGGTCATCTCTACTCAGCTTGATTTAAATGTAACAAATAATTTATATATTTTTGTTGAATGAAATGAACTTGCTCAGTATTCTAAAGTCAAAAAGAGCAAGTATTCATATTGATTAACAGAATTCAAGCAGATAAAATTTGTAATTGGTTTAACATCAAAAAGTCTATTACCTGAGGTGCTTGAGCAGAGGCTGGAGTCGCTCATCGGACTGCACAGCAGGCAGGGACCTGGCTGTGAGCTGAAACAGAGAAAAAGGTCAGTAAAGTGAGCAAGCAGGAGTGCTGGGTGAAAACCAGGCAGACAGTGCACAAACATAGGGGCACTTTTGTTCTCATCAGGATTAAATAACTATATATTCCCAGCACTTGGAAGGCTGGGACAGGCAGATGGAGAACTCAAGGCAGCCCGTACTACCCAGAGAAAGCCTGTCTTAGAAAACAAAACAAAGCTAACTACAGCATCTTGAGGACAGAGAATAAGTTCCTGGGCTTTGAACTGGAAAATAGGGAAGCAAGCAAAGAACCCTGTCCATCTGAGTTTGTCCAAAAGTCTCTACCCACAAGCGCATTATCTCTGCAAATAAAGCTGGAAAAAGTTCTAGATGTTAATATATATAAACCCTAACTTTACAGTATGATTCTAAGATAATGATGACATTAAGGAGAGGAACTTTCACTTATGGTCAAGCAATCATGAAACTGGAACACACACACACACACACACACACACACACACACACACTCTACCCCCATAATTTCCTTAACATTAACAACCAGAATGTTGTTTAAAAAAAAAAAACCAAGAACATCTTCTAAGACTCAAAACTAACTAAAAGTATCTAATACTAAATTAAATTGCAAATTAATCTAGAAGACCAAAACTTTGGTCTAGAAGACCAAAGACTTTCAAAACTTTTAGAAAGCCAAGCGCTACTAAAAAGAAATCATCTGAGAATTCACAGAAGAAACTCTTATGAAAAGTAAAGGGTGAAAAGACAACCTTTGCTATGACATAGGTAGCTCTGCTGTTTTCATGTAAGAGTTCCTGAAGACAGAAAACAATTTATTAAAGCAACTTTTAATACTATATAAATAAAAAATAGAGCTATAATTTAAAATATTAAAATACTCTAATGTAAGTTTTAGAGTGGGCTGTAACTCAGTGGCAGAATAGGTCCCAAAAAAGAAAAAAAAACACTGTGTTTAGTATAATTTAATTAATGTCTAATTATGAATAGCAAATATTCTGAATTTCACATAAGTCAACAATCAACAGTTATTAATAAAACACAATATGTGACACAATAATATGGTGCAATTTTAGCACAAAAGAATTTTTAGTGCCTACGAAAATGTTGTCTAGTATGTCATCACCAGAAAAGTTATCCAACTCTATAATATACGCAAACCTTCACCACATCCTATCATGGAACCCTTAATGTCAAATCCCTCTACAAAATACCACTTTCATTGTTAAAGAGATGTCACGTCAGATCCAAAGCTATTCTCTAAAGTATTTAATTAACCTATCTAGATATTTGAAAAGCCAATTTTCTAAGAACAGAGCAGACAGGCTGAACTTTTTCAAACACCTGTCAATCTCCATAGGCTGCTTCCTAATTAAAGCATCTTTTCTAAACGAAGACAGACACTTCTGTGCCACACCACATTGCCTAGATAGTCGTTCCCTCCAGAGGAGGAGCTTCCTTACACCGTCCTTCATCTCTATTCCACTGTCCCTTCCTTTTCCCTAAACTAAGAATGCATTCCGTTCACGACTGTATCTGCACAGACCCCCTTTTTGCTTATTTATTTATCCCACAACTCAGGGGACTCAATTACATCTTCTGACTTGAGGCATCTGCACTCAAGTGTGTATGGCCCACCCACTGATACACGCATTTACATAAGTTTAAAAAATAAAACAAATTATTAAAAAATCTGATAAGACTACTTAAAAACATGTCAGACAGTAACAGTCAGTGTAGCAGCACCTCTGTAATAGGGCCAGATAAATTAAAGTGAAGAAATAGGCTCTGCGTGTAAACCAGCACTGAATTTAAAGGGTATATTTAAATGCTTTCTAAGGTGTCAGTGTTGTGGTTTCTGGTACACAGTAACTTTCTTAAGGAAAAGTCAAAATTTTGTCTCAGAACATCCTACCCCTAAAGGGCACAGAATCAGATGGAAATTGAAATGTAAATAGTAATTAGAAGACTAATTTACTCAAGAATAGGAAAACTTGGATAGGAAGCATGCTTGACACACATGTCTTTTTAACAGCAAACAGCTCTAATATCAGCACTGGGGAGTGGAGACAGGAGGAAGGAGAGTTCTGCCTACCTCGATCTTCAGAGCGAGGCCCTGACACCTCACCTCCTAGATGAGAACAAAACTCATAGCAATGGAACACACAGACTAACATGTAAATAAGTGCACCTTCTACTTAGATACAAGCTCTTCAATACAGCTAAAAAAAAATAGAAGCTGGTCAGTACAGAAAGAGTAACTTTTAGAATTAAACTCAATAGGAGGTTTTTAAATTCCTTTGTATGGAAAGCAATTTTATATTTAGCTGAGAAAAGCAAAAGGAAAAGGGACAAATGAAAAGGGAGGCTGCTGGTTTGTTCCCAGCTGCTCAGACCCGATAATCACACAGAAACTATATTAATTACAACACTGTTTGGCCAATAGCTTGGGCATATTCCTAGCTAGCTCTTACATCTTAAATTAACCCATTTCTAGTAATCTGTGTATCACCATGAGGCTGTGGTCTACTAGAAGGATTCCAGAGGCATCTTTCTCCTTTGGCAGCTACATGGTGTCTCTTTGACTCTGCCTATTCTCTCTCTGTATCTCTGTTCAAATTTCCCACCTGACTTTATTCTGCCCTGCCATAGGCCGAGACACCTTCTTTATTAACCAATGGTAATAAAACATATTCATAGCATACAGAGGAGAATCCCACATCAGACAAAAACTACAAAAGTTTCTATTTTCTAAGTGACATTCTCTCCCTTTCCTCAGTCCTAAGAACATTCTGAAGCAATGACTATTAATTTTGGGTGAGCTAAGTAATGGCTCCTTGTCATCCTATTCTGTACATATCTGTATTTGAAATACTTAAGGCAAGGGAGGACAGTTGTTTTTCCAGTAGTGAAAGGAACTGAGGAGAGTAAGCTTAAGCAGCAGCAAGGGGAGCAATTAAGAATGTAGTACCCACGGGGATTCAAGATGAACAACAAAACTATGGCCAAGACAGCTGTGGTAGAAAGGCAGACATGAGCATGAGGAATATGAAGCAAATGTACATCACAGAACTCTGGGACCAAGGATACCAGGAAAGTAAGCAACTGTATTAGTATTAATGGCAAAACAGTGGCTATACTACCTTTTAGAGCTGGCATGGTGACCCACATTTAATCACAGCACTTGGGAGGTTGATAGAGGGAGGTCAGAAGTTTAAGGACAGCCTGGCATACATAAGAGTCTATCTCAAAAGAATCAGTCAATCAAACAAATTGAAAGAGTTGAATTTAGAAGTTAAAAAAAAAATCTAAGATCTGACTCAGCATTTAAGTGCACTGGCCACTCTGCCTAGGACCAAGGTTCAGTTCCCAACACCCACATGGTGACTTCCAACCCTCTGTAACACCAGTACTGGGAGTCTGGCACCCTCTTCTGACCTGCATAGGCACTACAGGTGTGTGATGCGTGTGCGCTTGCCAAGGACTGCCTGATCTCTGCAGAGCAGAGATGGAGCAGGGATGTAAAGTATGGTTTACAATTGTCACTCACTACCTAGAACTAGTATGTTCATGACTAAGAATGCTATAACTGATACATGACATATAAACAAAAGAAAAGTGTGCATTTATTTTTAATATAAGTTGTATATAAAATGAGAAGCTTTAGAAATTAAGAATCAAAGAAAATCTGTTCATGTTCATGGACAGTTGTTCAAAGTATAACTGGAGAAGTAGTAATCTAATGGAAACAGCTATGGGAAAGGCTTAGTAAGACATGCTTGTAGATCCTTCACTGTGTCCCTTGGTCTTTGGAAATACATTCCTTTTTGACAAGAAAGTGGGGGGGGTGCACTTCTGTAATTATAGTTTTGTGGGCTGCTTCAGGAAGAAAGAGCAAGGAGACAGAAAGTTACCTTTCTCCCTCTGTTTCCCCAAATGACAAGGTACCATGTTTTAAAGTACTATGTCCTGAATCCCACCCGCTCCAATCATATACAGACACAGTATTAATTTATTACTAATACTTGCAAGGGATATGGAATGGGAGATTAGATATCTGCTATCTTTAGTTGAAGCAAAATAATAAAGAAAATGGAATTTTCGCTCCAATAGATTTAAAACTTTACAACACAAAAGAAATTACATTTGTTAAAGAGAACATGCAACCAGTACCCCCATTAGTTTTGGGGGACAGGGCAGAATCTGAATACGTGAATTCTCTTTTGAAGGGAAAACGCTCTGAGTGAGCACTTTGCCTACAACACCGATGCTCACCACCGCTCGTAAAAGGATCTTGCTGCCAGCCAGTTACTAATTTGCAGCACTTGCTGCAGTTGAGAGGCCCCAGGTTTGGTTCTCAGCACTCACATGGAGCTCACGACTGTCTGTAACTCTACTTCCAGTGGACCCTATATCCTCTTCTATCCTCTGAGGATGCCACGCATGCACATGGTGCTATTACATACATTCAGGCACTCACATACTCATGAAAATATATAAAATGTCTTGTCAAGAAAATTTTCAAGGGGCTCTTAAGGACATATTTTCAGAAGATAAGCATTCAAAGAGGGAACATGAATAATGAGGAGCAAACACATGATCAAATATAGTAAATGGATCTTAAAGGAAGAACAGGCACTTTAAAACTAAAAATGGTCCAATCAGTTGAAAATGAAGAACACAGCGGCTCATTTTAAAATAATAAATCCCTCCTCTCCAAACTGCCCACCTAACACTGGCTAAATTAAAACACATAAAAATGACAAGAAAACATAGCTCACTTGGAAATACTGCTCAGTTTGTTCTCTGGTGCTTTACCTCTACCATCACTTCTGCTTTCTTGTGAAACTCCAGAGAGAAGAAAATATCTACTATCAAAGGAGTACCCAACCAGAAACCCAAGGTGGATGACGCAAAGTCAGGCATGCTCTGCGATTAACACTGTTTATTCAAATAAGCAGAAGAGTAGTCTGTACCACTGAAACAGGACAAAGGCATTTATGCATCTTTACAAGTGATAAGAAGAATCAAATTTAAATTTTAAGTAAGGAAAATAGAAAATACTTATTAAAATATTGTTGCATGCTCTTCAACTCACAGATCTACAATGGCCCTAAGAGCACCAACTAAAAAATGCTTTCTACCAGGTTAAAGATGCATAGAGTATACTTTACATTGATCTTAAAAGTCACATGATTCATTGTTCATTTTCTGAAACCAAAAGGCAACAATTTTTCAAACATTCACAGAAAAAAGGAAGATGTGGGGTTAGAAAAGACAGGCTGTTCAACAGAGCTATTGTTTTTATTACTGGGACCAATGCAGATGTCAAAGAAAATTAAGTTTTACAAGCAGCTGCTCTTTTAACTTCATTGATTTTAACAGCAGAAAATCCTGTGTCCTTCTGAACTACATTCTTTTATAACAGCAACGGATCCCAATTACAGAGCCTACAATGTGGACTTACATGTTCTATTTCTACTTCCTTCTGTGGCCACATTCGTTCTCCCATCTCATAATCTCCCTTGGCAGGTCAGACTGCTCCTTGCTAAAGGTAACAACTAGTACTCGAATGCCCACAAAATTTGCTGGTTTTCACAGAGCTTGTGAAGAGGTTATCTCATGGATCGGCACATCAGACTGGCATCTGCAGCAGAACCTGGACATTTCCCCATCTGCTGGCCACCAACAGGATTTTCTTTCACATGAAGGCTCCAAAACTGGCCAACAACCTTGCTAAGCAAAACAGATTCCACTGGAATCCTAAACATGTCAAGTAGTTTAACTTCCAAAGAATAGTAAGTATTGTAGAGGTGACAAGATGTTTCCAATCCAGGGGGCTGGCTGACACGCAGAATGAGGGGAGCAAGCCTAGGACCCATGCAAGCAGATATTCCAGCTCTGAGGTTTGATCACGGGACCTAGTGTGAGAAGAGAATGGGTAGTGGGGGCTGCCCTGAGCACCACAGCATGCTGCTAGCATTCGTGACTATAAAATACAAAACAAGTGTGTAGGAAGAGGAAGAACAGCAGAGACACACAAAGAGGGGGCACACAGGGCACTCACTTCTCCCCACAAAACTTTCAACTTTGAGAGGAACTTCATAATTTAGGCTCAGCATTCTTAAACTACAGCAAGCAGTTTCACCACTGCTTAACTTTCTGCTGAACTCAGATGCTCTCCTTCTGCCTTTCTCTCTCCTCATTTCTTTCTATTGGGGATTAAGTCTAGGACCTGGTACTCACTGGGCAGTACTCAACCTCCACAACTCACAATTCGTCTCATCACCAGACTTCTTAAGAACAAAAGAAGAATCTGGCAAATGAAATCCAGACTGTCCCATTCTTCCTATAATAACCAAGAGTTTGCAACTGTCTAAGAGACTTTTCTTATGAACAAGGACAGAACCACACAAGTAACCATCATCCTTTTTCCATATGTAGGACACTCCCCAAAAAGGTAGTGCCTCCAACTGGCCCCCCAAAAGTCCCTGAACCTCTAATGGCCGAATCGCTGTCTATCTCAGTGGGAGGACACCTGCCAGCATCTGCAAAGCTCTGGGTTCAATCCCCAGCAAAGCAAAACAAAAGCAACAGCCTCCCTCAGGTCTACTGTCGCTGTCTGTAAACAGAAAATCTCCTGCATCGCTTCTGGACCATCTCTGGGTGGAAGTGGAGGCGCAACTATAGCTTTGCAGACTACTCTCTTGTACATTTTGCACATCTTATTACTTTAAAAAACATAGCATTATATTTTCACATTCTATAGGGCCCTGCCAAAGAAGTCCCTGATGATACATTTAGGATGGAGAGTTGGCCAAGATGACACTGGGTCTGGGCATTGTATTCATCACAACGACTAATAAAGCTAACATTGTTTCACCCCCAAAAATCTTTATACTCAAAGACTTTACAAACCATTTGTTTATAGATGTTAACTCATGTAATAAATTTGTAAAATGATAACTAAAGGAACTAAAATTCATTATTATATTTTCTCTCATCATCTGTCTTTTTAAAGTACCTATATCATACTAACATAAACATAAACTTGTTATTTCTTATTCATAGTAAAATGCCCTTTCTGAGTTTTGCAGAGCTAAACTGCTCCTCAAACATGAATATTAAGCCAAATTGCATTAGATGGAAGTTTCTCATAAAGCTTCCTAAACAATCACACAGATTGTACTCTGGGCACTAGAAATGCCAACTGTCTCTACAGATGTCTGGTAAATGTCTAAAAGACTTCCCAGAGAAGAGTGACCTTCATAGTGCAAGTCATTCATCTTCCCTAAGCACTACCGTCAACGATTCCTGTAGCCCCGCTCAAATACACGGTCTAAGCTCCCACTGCACTGGCACTCCTCCGAGCAGTGGACTCACTACGTCTGGAATGTTGAACTCTACTCTGCCCGATACCTAACATGTTCCTTATTAAGTAATATGAAATTAACGTCAAAGGACCCACAGATATATTTAATTACCAAAGTGAAGAAAATATGTATGTGTAGATACAGGCTTTAACTTTGTTTATTTATTTATTTACTTACTTATTTATATCAAAAATAATAAAAAAATAAAAACCTCACTTCCCAAGGACTTGAACTTCCACTAGCACTTGGGAGTGGAGGCAGGGCAATGGCAGTGCAGAAGATTTGTACGAATGCCTTGAAAGCAGGCATTCTAGAAAGCATAATCCTAAGAAATGCACTTGAAGTACTGGGAGTCGGAGGGTGATTAAAAATAAATCATTGAAAAGGATACAGAAGGGTTCCCATTTCCTCTGCAGCTAAAACCTCAACCGCTGTTGCGAATGTGCAGTTTGGGTAACTAGAACAAAGCCCCAGTCCTCGTGTTCAGGAATGCTGCCTGCGGGAGCACTCATTGGCTCAGCACCCTCGCTGCTTCTCCTTCTCACCTAACCCAGAGAGTACTCCTTAATGGAGACCTTGTCTTTGGAGATGTCTTGAAAGGTTTTTAGTTGAGTGTAAACAGAATTTCAATCTGCCTTTACATGTCACACAGAGCTGATTCCTCAATCCAGGTTTAATCACATATTTCCGGGCAGTCTAGCAGAATCTATGTGCTCAGGTTCAGTGAGAGATGAAGAGTCTCAAAACTAAAACTAGAGATCAATAGAAAAAAGGCAACCAACATCAACGTCCAGCCTACACACAGACACACAAGCACACACGTGTGTGCATCAATACACACATGCCCAAGGTCAACACATACACACAAATAAAGATAGAAATGAATACTATACTCTGTTGAACATACAACACCATCTAGACTTTTCACTCCTGTGTGATCACGTACCATTAAATAAGACTTTCAAAAAGGCCTTACTTCACCACACAGTTAGAGGCCAAGTCTTTTGATATAACTGAAAAAATATTAAGAAACTGCATGATTTGAATGTTTCAACAAACACGTAAGGATTGACAGAATCTCTTTCCCATCTCCTTCCTTTTATCTTAAAGCAAAATGTTTGGAATTGTAAGTGTTTCAGATTTCAGTTTTCACATCCTAGAATATTAAATGGATTTTTATCAAACTTGAAGTTTCTGAGTAATAACACAATATTCAGAAAGTTTCACATTTTGAAGTAGCAACCTGAACATGCACACTGTTTTCTAAACTCCGGAAAGTGTGCAGTGACATGTGATCTCTTCAGTAACACATACCCAAGCATCTGCGCTCATTACATTGGCACCAATACAATAATCAGTTCAATGACAGTGTAACAATTTAGTAAATCAAAATGGCACACAAAATTCCATTTTCTTAGAGAAAGAGGTTATTTTTCTTATCTCTTGTTCTCAGTTTATGACCCTTTTTCTATTTTTATGTCTAATAATAAATAAATTCCAAGGTAAGTTGGGGGAGGGATATTGGTCTGAAAATGTTTTAAAAAGAATCCTTACCTACTAAAGCATTACAAAATAATAATAATAGTTAATAATAATAATGGAGCTACTATAAAAATGCACTTGCTATTCTAATAACCCAAGTTACTAATTCCCTTCTTAGTGGCAGAATGGAGCAGACCTTGGACATTTCTGGTGGCAACATGGGTGTAAATTCTGGACCTCTGTGACATATTCCATCAGCACTTACCCATCCACCCACAGTATAAAATCAAGTAATGGGGATAAAGTAAACAAGTTGAGAGATGCACTTCCTTAAGAATAAACATTTTGTTAAATTGTATTTGTAAAACTTCTTCTGATACCAAAAACAGCTAGTTGAAACTTTAAAAGACCTTGACACACATTTGACTGATTACTTTCCAAAGACATTATTTCATACTTTCTGGCACAGGAAGTTTGATGGTGTGTGATGGATAGCCAGACAAGCAAAGGACAAGTCGGAGCAATTGCCATCCTTTATAGTTGACATTTCCATGTTTTAGTACATATTTTTAGAAAAGAGAACCTGGTGGGGGCGGGGACCATAGGCAATGTTAGTTGCAAAATATCTTACCATGGACAGAAAGCTCCAAAATTGGTCATTTAAGCACTCACTACCCCTATGTATATCCTATTACAACTAAGGAAAATACCCGCATCATGCATTCTTTACATTTTGCTTCCTCTGATAACAAATTTTGAACACATGAGTCACAAGATCCCCTGGTCGAAAAGCACAATACAATTCGAATTTGCTTTTTGTTGCTATGAAAAATAGCATAACCAAAAGGAACTTGGGGGAGGAAAGGGTTTACTTAAACTTCCAGGTCACAGTCCATCACTGAAGTAAGTCAGGGCCGAAATCCAAGCAAGCATAGAAGCTGAAACTATGGAGAAAACTGCATGCTTGCTGAGTCCTTCTCAACGAGCTTGTTTGCTTGCTTTTTCTCCAAGACAGAGTTTCTCGTTTGACAACTCTAGCTGTCCTGGAACTCACTCTGTAGGCCAGGCTGGCTTTGAACTCACAGAAATCTGCCTGCCTCTGTCTTCCAAGTGCTGGGATGCACCACCACACCCAGCTTCAACTAGCTTTTATATCCAACTCTAAGACCACCTGCCTAGGAATAAGAACTACAGTGGACTAGGAACAACTATCAATCAAGACAATGCCCTGCAGACACGTCCACAGAGTAATCTTGGCATCCACTATTCAAACTCCCTCGGATGACTCTAGGCCGTGTGCAACTGACAGATGCAGCTAACTAGGGTATTAACTATAAAGTGTGACTTTTCCTGTTTTGCTACATGTGCCCCTCAGTTTACATATTTTAGTCAAATATAAGAGACCATCAACAGAAAGTGGAATGTACCCTACTAAGATACTGCAATAATGTTGTCACATGAAACACCAAACACTTCACAAAATTTTAAAGTCATCTACCAAAAACAACTACTTGCCACTGAGTTAATTTTCATAAAAGCATGTGGCTGGGTATAGTAGCACATTATTTTAATTCTGCATTTGAAAAGCCATGGCATTTCTGTGTGCTAGAGGACAAAACTGTCTACATAGCCAGTTCCAGGTAACCAGGGCTACATAGTAAGATCCTGTCTCAAAAAAATAAAAACAAAACAAACAAACCTATTTTAAAATAAAACAAAATAGATAGATAGATAGATAGATAGATAGATAGATAGATAGATAGATAGATAGATAGATAGATAGTGATAAGAATATGAGCAGCTCTGCTGGAGCAAGAAATCCAAAAGGTCAAATCAAACCAAATCAAAATGCCCATCATTTTATTAAGTAAGACGCTCTCAGGTGGCCGAGTGCATGGTGGGGAGACGGGACAGCCAAGGAGCTGAATAGGGAAAGATTCAGGATAAGTCCCAGGCACCTCCTGACCAGTGAGTTTGCTGACACAAGGTGTCCCCTATGGTGGGACTAACTGTAAAGTTGTACAAACAGCACCGGGAGAAGGCAGTCTGCAGGATGCCTGTGCAAACAACTGCTCCATGGTTTACAATAGGAATGGCTGAGGAACAATAATAATAATAATAATAATAATAATAATAATAATAATAATAATAATAATAATAAAAAACCTGAGTCTCCTCATTCCAACTGCTTTCAGTTTCTAATTCCACAAAAGAATATTTTAATGGCTAAGGGTAGTACAAACTCTGCTACTCCAACCTGTGACTAACTTTGTGAGCATCATGTAAACACAGCCATTGATCAGGCTTTCGAAGCTGGTAAAGAAATGGTGTACAATTATCCAAATAAAAACCATGACTTAATTTTCCATGTGCTAAACTTCCAAATCTGTAAAGCTGTCTATGGCCACACCACCTGAACATATTCAATCTCATCTAAAGGCATAAAAGCTCAAGAACAGGTCAAAATAATGTTCTTGAGCAAGCAGGTAACACTGAGAAATTTGAAGCACTGTTGGAAATCCAAAGTGTAAGATCAAGTATATGAAATAACATTTTACTGAATTCACAGATATAAATGAGAGAAATAGTCTTGTTAGTTTTTCAATGATAGCAGAATGATTTCATGTCTTAATCATTTAAGACCAAATTTAGGACACTTTGCTTTTCTAGGTACTAATGCCATTTCCCTGAGAAAGTCCCAGAAACAATGACTTAAGGAGAGAAAATGCTTCTGTAGGATCACGATTCCAGTGTTCAGTCCAAGCTTGGATGGCCCCACGTGCTTGGAACAAGAGCAATTCTGGAAAAAGTGTTTCACCTCATTGTGAACAGAGAAAGACAGTATGGGTCCTGAGACAAAATACTCCAAAGATCCACTCTCAGGGACCTATTCCCTCCTTTTCCAGAACCCTCCCCCTATCCCCAACAGTACCAGCTGCTAAGGACAAGCTTTTACACGTGCCCCTGCAAAGGGCAGTTTATGCTCAAGCTGGAACTACTTTTACCTCACCATTAAGTGTCCCACCACGTGTCTCTGTTAGACTCGTTACTGGCTCACACTTCACTCCTAGCCTATAACCTCACATTTCAAAGAAAGTCAGCATTCAGTTTACAACACGGAATTTTCTTCCTTGAAACACTAAGTCTCAGAAACCGAAGCATGGCCCACTCAGAAGGATACATGAAATAAAGCTGGAAATGGCTTTCACACTTCCCATGGTCTGCCTACTACATGGTTAACATCCACTATTCAGCCAAGTGAAAAAACCTTGCTTCTAGGTTACCCAACACAGATCTGTAACTATAAGTCTTAGATCATCCTTGTGTTTTTTGTGTCTTACATCATATTTTAATGATAAATTCCATTTTTAATATTAATTTATGTATTTATTTTTAGAGTATGTATTGTAACATGTGCGCACAGGAACCCACAGAGATCAAAAGAGAGCATTGGAACTGAAGTTACAGGTGTAGTGAGCAACTACATGTGTGCAAGGAAGCAAACCTGGGTCTTCTGCAAGGATAGCAACCACTTAACCACTGGGCCGGCTCTCTGGCCCTGGCAATGGTACTTCCTTTCTGTGCTGAACACATAGACCCCTTTCAAAACAAAGTGCATTGATGAGACTATCAGACAGAGTGCCGATGTGACTAGCATTTCTTTCTGCTGCTATTCCAGTGTGTTAATGAAAGACTGGTAGGTGTATATCCTGAGACCCTCTCTAATCAAAGCCACAGTTTAAAAACAACCTGGAATCATTCAAAATATCTTAAACAAGCATCAACTTTTTTTTCCTTTATTTTATTGTTAAAAGAAAAATTTACATTTACTCCTCTTGTTCCCGGCCCTCCCGCTCCCCCACTACCCTACCGCCTTCCCCCTGCTTCCTTAAGATGGTGCAGGATACCCTGTCCTATGGGGAGCCCAANTCAAGTGTGTCTTTTAAAACTCTCCAAGGAACATCTGCAAGTTATCCATACTCAGACAGGAGAAAAGTCATTAAAGATTAACAAAAGCTACAAAATAAAAAGCGGTCTTTCAGAAACCTTTCCTGTTCCTGTTATTCTTGAAAGAATCATTTTAATTTAGGTACTTTTTTTTTTTAAAGCAGATTACAGCACATTAACCAAGCAACAGTGGATAATTTTCAAGGCTTGTTTTATAAAATAGACTGTCTGTTTTATAGACCCAGAATGTTCTGGGTCAGCAGCCTTCAATCAGATGGCATACTGTAGAGGGGAAGGGAGCATGTGTATGGCATGCATGAATGTGTGCATGTGTTTGCCTGGGGAGCACAGTTACATGTGCATGGACTGTGCATGCAACATGAACTTGATTTCTCCATGTGTGTTCATTTATTGAGGTGGAGCTCTCTCTGAACCCAGAGCTAACTGATTCTGACTAATCTACTAAACCGGCTTGCCCCAGGGACCCAATCTCTATCTCTCAAGAGCTGGGACTGCAGGGGCCATCACTCCTCAGCAGTTTTTTATGTGTGTTCTGGGTGTCAGAACTCCAGGCCTCACACTTGAAAGGTGCTTGCTTTACTCTCTGCTTTCTGCATAAGATTCTGTTCCAGTCCAGGTCAGTGACTGACAAGTATAATGAAAGAAATGACTGACACAGGATTTAACTGATTCTCTGTATTCCCCAGAAGCACAGGAACACATAACTGCTGCACAGGTGGGGAAATTCTCAGAGACATTAGGAGTTTGACCCAGTGAACACAGCAGCCAGTACCTGAGATTCTAGAGCATATTTATAGACTCCAAAGTGGGACAATTTCTGGCACATTTGCCAAATAAAGTTCATTTAAAATTTTCAAGCTAAAACTAATACATTTTACAAAGTAAAAGTTAAATGTTATTAGTAAAATATATTAATGTCTACTGCTTTTGTTTATGTGTATCAAAGAATGTACATGTAAGAGGCAAAATCCTTATTTGTACAACTTGGTAAACACACACATAGTATTTCATAATTGAAGGGAAGGCATGAAAAAAACTTTTAAAAGTAGAATAACAACTGGTCCATTTTGAGTGAGACTAGCTGAATTGAAGTTATGGTTAGCAAATTTAACTCCCTATGCCTTAAGAGCTTCATTTGTATAGTAATAAATTCCTATACTTGGTGGGATTTGCAGATTTTATATGGACACACTTTGTCTATGGACATCAATGAGATATGTTTTACATGTAATGCTATGAATTCTCAAGTTATCTTCATTCTACCTTTAAATAAATACAAATGTAATGCTCACCACTCGGTACTATTTACAAACAACCATAAACTAGTATCTTTTTATAAAATTATAATAAAAACATAAGAATTAAATTTCACAATTTTTTGCTAAGACAAGATCTCACTAGTTTTGAACTCTTGAACTCCAGTGACCATTTTCCTCAGATGCTCTTGTCTCGTTCTCCAGAGGAGCTTGAGATATAGCCACACAACCGCACCCGCAGCTTACTAGGTTCTTAAGAGTCAGAAAATTAGTAAATAAAATTGCTGTGCAGTTTCTTACATAGTATTACATTTTAAATCACACCAGTGCTACTAAAACCATAAATCAGGATTATCTGAATTTTTATTTAAAAATAATGTGGGTACACATCTGAAAATTTAACTTTCACAACTAATTGTGTTGTATTATAAATATAATGGTGCCAGAGGAGGCCCTAGCGACTGACCCACCTGGGAGGAGGCAAGGCACCTGAACCTTAGCCCTGCCTCCACCTTGACGCCTGCTTGCACCTGGAAGATAGATCACAGGAAACTCTGCTCTGCCTGTACCTGAAAGAGCATTCAGTGGAATCACAGCCCCAACTACACCAAGTTGAAGGAAGAGGAAAGCACAGGCTCCACCTATACTGATTGGAAGAAGACGTGGGTAGACAACAAGAAAAGAATACACTCAACAACATAAAGAGCAATAGGGCACCACCAGAAACAGTGGCTCTACAACAGCAAGATATGAACAGCCCAACAAAGATGAAACAAAAGAAAAAAAATCTTTAAAAAAGCTTAAGGCCCTTAAAAGGAAATAAAAATTTGCCTTAATGAAGTGAAGGAAAAGACAAACAAAAAATTGGAAGGAATCAACAAATCCCTTAAAGAAAACCAAGAAAAAGAAATGAAACAGGTGAAAGAAAAGATTAAAAACTTAAAAACTGAAATAGAGACAATTAAAAAAAACACAAATTTCAGAATTCGAGGGAATTCTGAAAATGGAAAATTTGGGTAAACAATCAGGAACCTCAGATGCAGGTATAAACAACAAAATACAAGAGTTGGAAGAGAAAAATCTCAGGCCTTGAAGATGCAATAGAGGAAATAGATTCATTGGTCAAAGAAAATGTTAAATTCAACAAATGCTTGACACAAAATATTCAGGAAATATGGGACACCATGAAAAGACCAAACAAAAGAATAATCGGAATAGAAGAAGGAAAAGTCCAACCTAAAGAAGGACATGCTTATGAAANAACATAGTAGCACAAATGCTTTTGTAGTACGGTTGGGCATCTCTTGGGTATATTCCCAAGAGTGGTATTGCTGGATCCTGAGGTAGGTTGAATACAAGCATCAACTTTTATAAGAGCAAAGCTGCCATGTGATGCTGATCCCCAGGCTCCTTTCTCAAAAACTTATGTGTAATTCATTCTCTTTCTTCCCACTAGCTGGGATCTTTATAAAGCTGGTGTGTGAAGGTGTCTGCCATCCCTGCCCTCTTATCTTGTGCGCATCTATCAGACACTGGGCTCCATAGCTATAACATGGTTTGTTCCCTGTGCTTCTTAAACCTCTCAAGTGCCTATTGCCTTCTCTTTTGGCTTTATATAAACATGTTTGTTTTCCTGTGTTAAAAAGAAAATAATGAGTTGGGTGTGGTGGTAAACTCCATAATCCCTTGTATTGGAGGTCAGACATAGGAGGGCCACAAGGCCAGGCCAGACTATAGATTCGATCCAAATATATTCTTCTCATTTACACCTCAGTCTCATGATACTCAGACTTTGGACCAACAGTGCACTGATTGTACTTCTACCTCATTCCTGTATAGAAGGTGACTCAATAATATGCATTCACTTGGGTCACTCTGAAATGTTCTTTTAACTCTTTGACATAACATTTCTTTATAACACTGTCTTTATAGAAAACTAAAACATTCCACCTGCACTCAAAATGACCACAGTACAAACCAACTCTTCATTTTCCTCTAAACTACTAAGAAAATCGTGGGCTAATATTTTGTCACTGTAACAGTCAGCAGCTCTCAAGAGCCATATGTTCATCCTGATTCTTTCTCCTTTCCCCTCACCCACTTTCATGCACACAGCAGTCATCCCTTCTGTTCTTACATGGGTCACCACTGTAGTCTCTCTAGGTCCCTACCTGCACTAGCTAAACACATTCCGATTAATCCCTACATCCTGCTTCCCTTCTCATTGCTCCGAGCTGGGGGAGAAATAATCTAAAGTATGACAAACTAAAAAAGACTCTGAGAGAAAATGTGTTTGATATCACTAGCCAGTAAGGACAGGCAAATTAAAACATAATGAGATCAAAACAGACCTATCAGAATAGAAAACATTAAAAAAATAATGATACGATGATACCAAATATTGCGAGAATTCAGAAAGCACATGATACTGGCAGAAATACAATGGGAAAGCTACTATTTGTCCACACCTCTAAAAAGCAAATATGTACTCAGCACCTGGACAAGCACTAGTCTTCGGTCACTACAAATGTTCAAAACGTACACATATTCATGCAAAAGATGGAACAAATGCTAAGGGAGCTTTATTCAAAAAAACCTGAAGACAAATAAAACGTCCTTCAACAGATGAAGAAACAAACAAATGTGATCCAGGGATATAAAATATATACATCCACTTCGATGCTTCTCGAGGACCTTATGCTAAACAAGAGCCTATTTTAAAGGGTCACAGGCTGTTGAACCCAGACAGCCAGCACTCTGGGTGGGGTGATGTTAAGCGGGAAACAGCTTCCTTGTGGGTAGGATTTAGGAACAGGACTGGGGCAGAATAGGCAGGACTACACAGGGTTGAATGCTGCATTTTCATTACATTATATTATATATTCATATTACAGGCTGCTGACACAAGTCCACACAAGAAGACAGCACAAAACTGCATAAATACACACTGCTGGTGTAAGAGGGTCCTTCTGTAGTTCTGTGCTTTCATTGGTTGAATAAAGAAACTGCCTTGGCTTTTTGATAGGGCAGCCCTTAGGTGGGTGGAGTAGACAGAACAGAAGGCTGGGAAGAAAGAAAGTGTAGCAGACGCCATGTTTCTCCAGCCCAAGATGGACTTTGATTAGAATCTTCCCAGTAAGCCATAATCACGTGGTGATACACAGATTTCTAGATATGTTGTGTGAGATGTCACCATGGGGCAAACTCAAGGAAGGAGCTCTCTGAACGGCATCACAACTCCCTATATTCCTCTGATTATCTCAATTTTTTTCTAAAGTTACATATTGTATCATTTCATATTATATTTTTAAATAAAGTCATAGCAATATAGAACAGACTAGTGGATGGCAGGACTTAAGGAGGAGATAAAAGGCAGTGACATAAAGGGAAGCCCTGTGGAGATGTTTAAACAAATCTACCAAGGCAGTAAAGCTTCACATACATGGAGGAAGGAAGGAAGGGAGGGAAGGAAGGAGGGAGGGAGGGAGGGAGGGAGGGAGGGAGGGAGGAAGGAAAAAAACAAAACCCTGACATTCCAAATAGCTCTATGAATTCTTCCAATGTCAATCTCTCAGTTTTAACACAGTAATTACATAATATTTCCTATGGTAGAAACTGGGCAAAGAATATACAATACTCCTATATACACTTCTTTTTCAACTTCTGTGTATATTCAAAATAAACCAAATTTTAAAAGTCACAATTTTCTATGGCCTACTGAGTGAAGCACAGTGCATTCAATTCCCAGGCCCTCGGCTGAGTCTGTTCTTCCCGTTCTCTCTCAGCTCCAGGTCAGCCTCTGCTGTTCACTGTACACTGAGCATCTAGAGTTCAGCTCTCAGTCCACTATCAGAACATCTGTCTAACACTTGCCACTGTACTGACACCTTAAAAAAAAATACTGATCATCCCTCAGATCCAGTCCAAAGCACCTCTTCTGCCATAACACATCCTCTGCCTCCTTCATGCACACAGGATCTCTCTGTCCTCTGCACAACACAATACTTCTTGGTCTATGTTTGCCTAGTAAGAGCTACTAGGTTTAGCTTCCCCTCAGACTTATTGTTCTCTGCATACTTAGCCATTAACTTTTCAGTATCTTGCTGGGCATCTATCAGGACAAACAATATTACAAACTGGCTGGATTTCCAGCAGGCACAGTGCTTTATAAATCAGAGAGTGGAGCAGTTAGTTACGCAGTCTCTCTCTCTCTCTCTCCTCTCTCTCTCTTCTCTCTCTCTCTCTCTCTCTCTCTCTCTC
>JAQHUG010000139.1:1696232-1720223 GCA_028555095.1 Dicrostonyx torquatus | reverse complement strand
GACATTTGTTCAATTATGTTCACAGCAGCATTATTTGTAATAGCCAGAACCTGGAAACAACCTAAACTTCCCTCAACCAAAGAATGGATAAGGAAAATGTGGTACATTTACACAATGGAGTACTATTTGGCAGTAAAAAATAAAAAAAAAAACAATGATGTCTTTAAATTTGCAGGCAAATGAACAAAACTAGAAAAAAAAAAAAACATCCTGAGTGAGGTAACCCAGACCCATAAAGACAAATACATATGTACTCACTCACAGGTGGATACCAGACATAAAGCAAAGGAAAATCAGCCTACAGTCGACAGCCCCAGAGAAGTTAACTAAGTCTGTCCCACCACCTCCTTGAGGCAGGACCCCACCCCCACCTAGTCTGAACAAAGTGTCTCTCCAAAGAGAATGGGCTCTACAATGTCAGTTCATATATTATGGTTAGATTCTGGTCCCACTGCCAGGGGCCCCATATACGATCCAAGCCACACCACTGTCACCTGTGTTGAGGGTGTGAACACACCATTTATTTGTTTTAAACTAGAAAACTTCCAAAACTGGCTACTATAATATTTAAATTAATTTGTAGGAGAAATGGCAAGAAGGAGCTTGTTGAATATAGTATAAATCTCAAAGACCCAGGTCAACAGAGGTAAGATTAGGCACAGACACACGTGCACATACCACTGACCTGGGAACTTGGAAAGCTGACAGTCAGCAATCATAAGTGACAATTCTCTTCTTCCTCTGAACCTGACTTTGCAAAGAACACGAGAGACACACAGTATATTTCACTGTGTCAACCTCTCTATTTGTATGTTCTACAAGAAAACTGGTCATGTCCTTTATGTTTATACATAATGAAATATGATTGGTTTTCATACATCAAGCATTGAATAAAAATAAGGGAGGAAAGGAAGTGAGAAAAAGATAAGCACAGGTAGGATTGTTCTCCCTGTGGATGGGGCTCAACTCTGCACAGTTCTATGTTCTGGGCTGGTCCTGTTGTGTGTTGTTAAAGGACCTGGACTCAGCTATAATAACTAAAATGGGGCTGGGAAGCCATAATACCACAGACACCCCTCTTATATACAATGTGATGGAATATCACTGAGCAATAGGAAGGAATGGCATATTGATGCAATGACATGTATGAACTTTGAAAGCATGCTACATGAATGAAGTCACAGAAGACCACATTCTTATATGATCCCATTTGAATGAAAATGCCCTAAAAGGCAAACCTATTGTGTACAAAAAGCTGATTAATATTTGCCTAGATGCTGGGCGGAACAGACTCACGGTAAATAGAAAAGGTGACCAGTGCTTCCATAGAGGGTCATTGTTAGATTGGGACTGATGGAGGCTAATACACAAAAGATAGAAGACAGACATCTCCAGAAGCAAAACTGTTCTTTTAATCAGAATAACAGAAGGACCACAGTCTCTTTGAAGAAGTGGAAACTGCACTGTGGCACTGGGGGCTTGAGGTTTTGTAGGGCTTGAAGTAAGAAAGGGCATATCAAGGCGGGAGTTTAGTAGATCATTTTCTGGCCTTAGTTCTGCCTCTGCAGTTTCAGATAGAAACTGTCTGTGCTGGCAGCTATTCTTGAGCACGGGGAGTTTCTGGGCAAGCATGTGCCAGACTAATATATGTCTGCCCTTTAGTCATGAAAATGTTCCCAAGCTGGCTGAGCTGCTACCTGCACAACTCTGTGAATAAAAGAGTCATAATTGTAAACTTTAAGTGGATAGATTATATGGCAAGTGAATTCTATCTCAGAGCTGGTAGCAAAGCAAGGAAAAGAAAAATGAAGAGACAGTCCCCACTTGAACTGTACTTTCACCTCTGAAGGAAAACAATGACTAACCTCTGCAGGACCCTCTGGCTCTCCGAGCTCTTCCCGCTCCAAAGCATGCCTGCATCTCCCACTGTCTAGTCCACTACACCCAAATAAAGGATTCCCGCATCACCTGAGTACCAGATGCTCAGGCAGGCTGAGGTGGCAAGCCCATGAGCCGCTCTGGAAGGTGTTCCATACTGATACAGCTCAGCAACAATGGCAACAGGAGACGTAGGGGAGAAATCTCAGCTCTGGGGACTGCAATGCCAGGCTCTTCCACACCAGCCTCCACTTTATTCTTCTTATAAAACAGGGATGGTGATAGTCTGTATACAGGGTGTCTTAAGAGGGACGCTCCATAAGACACAAGAATTCATAAGGAGATGAACCACTCCACCCTGCCAGGAAGACTGCTAAGCTAGGAAGTAAATAACTTAGTAGCTTGCAGCGGCCCCTGATACTGAACAAATGCGCAGGCCTCTTGCCTCCCTTCCAAATATATAAAGGAGTAAGGAACCACTGAGAGACACTCTCAGATAAGCTAGGCCGATAAGCTGGAAAAAGGAAAGACAAGATGAACTGTCTAGAAGAGGCTAGACCAACTGAGGCACCTGGAAAAGACATCCTCCACCCTGATGAGCTGCCTGCAGACTGTGCAGTGTGCTCTGGGTTTCCAGCTTCTGTGAGTTGTCTCCTATGCTGGGGTGGACTTTGATTAAAGCTGTCTTTGAGTGAGTCATTTCTGCTCCTGTAAATAACCTTTCACCCATATTCCTTTTAGTAACCCCAATAAACTAATTGGTTCACCAAGGTAAACTTTATGTTGGGTACCTGTGTGAGGTCAGCAGACATTCTGCTCACATCTCCCCAGGAATAGCACCACACAACACCAAGTCACTTTATAGGTGCCTAAATCCATCAGCACAGGAGGAGCCCATGTGCCTTCACCAGTGCTAAGAGGCCCCACTCCTGAACACTATCATGTTAATAGCATCTGAATTCTGGACATAGTACATTCAAACCACACTAACATAATTATTCTGCTTTCATAATTCCTTATACTACTTAGGAACACTTGCTAAAAAAGGATTATTTAGAAATATATTCAGATAAAACACAGCAACAGAAGCGAAGAACATGCACTAAGTCCAACTTGCAAGATTAAACTATGTTTAATATACTTCTTTAAAGATGGACAGTACTCAGTAGGTAGAGGCAGGGGAACTGAGTTCAAGGCCAGCCTAGGCTATATTTTTAAAAAGAGGAGGAAGAGAGAGGGAGAGCCAGAGAGGTACAGAGGAAGAGAAAAAAGATAAAACTTGTTTCTTAGGCATAGGAAGTCTCAAGTAAATGAAATTCAGTGAGTAATTTGTAAGAAGTATGTGATTAACTGCTATCCCAATTTTAGACATTATCTATGTCAAAATGTGGCTTTACTCACAGAAAGGCAGCACCAAGAAGCAGGTCTCTAACAAAGATGTAAAACAGTGGAGGTCAGCAAAGTGAAGACGGTGCAGTTCTACAAATGAAAGGGAACTGCTTGTCCCCACGTACAGAAGGAGACTGTCAAAGAGACGCGTGCTGGAACCCGGCCACGCATGCTTGTTTGACTTACAGGTATTCCTTACTTCTGAAAGGGAGGAGAAACCTGGCTTTTCATATGAAAGTTCACAAAAGTGTTTTCGATCTTTGCTGTGCACTAGATTACAGAAGTCCTTTATAATCCCGCAGACCTATCACTGTATTCTTCAGGGGGACAACCTGAGCATTTTGAAAGACCATAGGAAGCTAAGGAGCTGGAGCTGAGACCTGAAGATTATAAACTAGGAAGCATGCAGAAGCAGGCATGGTGCTGTAAAGGGTGATAAATGTAATAGGAAGATATTTTGTATTAATACTCTGAGCCATGTCTTGGGCTATATTCTCATCAGCAGAACAGAATCTTCCCAGCTACCTCAACAATACACAGTGTTAAACAACTCTGGGAAATCACATTTCAAGCTAGTTGAGAAGTGCATCCAGGGCCTTTGATGAGATACAAAAGACGGGATTCACTAGTTAGCACGAGACCTAATGCAAGTAATTCTTCTTCAAAGGAGAATGTAGGTTAACTGATGCAGAAAACTAAAAGGCTTTAATACAAAGCCGTAATTAATGGCCATTATAAATCATAGCGGTACATCTCTGATTTCAGGTTTGTGGGGTGCGCTGCATGCAACACACAGTAATTCAACAAAAAGTGGCCTCCTGCATGTAATTGCCTTTCCTGGAGAAAACCAATTTGATCCCCAAGAGGTAGGAAATGGATGCAAATAATTACACATACTTATAATACAATTACTTTCTGCTCTCCAAAGCAAACTTTTTAAAGTTTGCTTTTATTTTAAGCAAAATAATTTTTTCTTTGGCTGCCCCACCACCACTACCCTGTTATATTCACAGAAAAAAAAGGCCAAACTTTCACATTTGCCTATTTTATATTTTTAATTACTTAGCTACTCAGAGATATGAGCACTTGAAGATTTCACAACTGATGAAATTCCTCTGCTATCTGAACTGGATGACAGACACGTTAGGTAAAATTGCTCCAGCATAAAACTACAAAACAAGGTGGACCCAGAGGCACCATTTTGTGGGATTCTACAACATGGAGAATTCCCTGCCAGAAGCCACCAAATGATAATGACTGAATAGGAGGGCGAACATGCCCCTATCCCAGACCTTCCCTTGGGGAGGGAAGGCCAGCCCTTGAAGAACTTTGCTATGCATATAAAGACTGTGGCTGTGGCTGTCCACTATGACAAAGAGCAAACCAACTCCATATATATTCCTTGAAGCTCCCCCTCTGATCCACACCAAAGCCATCTAAATAGCAGCTGACTCCAGAAAATCGGCAGGTTTATACAGGATGCAGGGGTTAACAGTGGCAGTCCTCCAGAAAACCAGCTCTGCAACTAATGCTACCAAAACTTGCTTCCTAGTGACTTTTAAGTTTTTAGTTAGAGATATCCTTTCTTTCATATCTTGAATATCATATATGAAATCCAATTTTTCACATATGCAGTGAACCGTGACTGATACACAAATTGCCTGACCAATCTGTGTGACTGGCTTTTCTCAAAAAAAAAAAAAAAAAAAAAAGACCATCTGACTCAGCTACTTCAGCTTGTGTTTACCTACTCACCTCTCAATGCTGCGACCCACTGACCCACTTGGCCTGCCCTGCATTGCTAGGATTCCACTTTCCATACAAGCAGACCAAGTGGCCATCTAGATAGGGGCATGAGGAGTGGAGCTAACCCGTCCCCCTCCTTCCCTGCTTTTCTAGCCTGCTCCTACTCTCTCTTGCTCTTAAAGCTTCCCTCCTGGTGTGTCACTGGTTTGTCTGCTTTGCTCTAACACCGGACCCCACTCCCGACTCATCATTCGCACCTTCCTCCCACAAGCTGCTCCTCTGCAGCCGCTGTCCCACAAATCACTCTCATTTTTGTGCTTATACATTCTCCCGCTGTGACCTCTGCTTGAGACACACTTTGCACAATGCATTTACTTCTGTCCCAGTCCCAATTCCACAGGCACTTAACTTTCCTAAAGTGGATTCTTCCTGCAAAAGGGGTGAGTTTTAAAACTCCAAAGGGCTAGAAAAACTAGATACTAAGTGCAAAAATTAATATCCCTAATATCTGACATTATCTATCTCCATTTGAACCATAAAAATGGAAAACTGAGGGAACAGATTATAACTGAAATCGAGAAAGCTTTTATTAAGTCTTTACATACTGTATATTACATACATCAATCCTAACAAATTAGTTAACATCTGCTAGCAAGATTATATAAATTATTTGTTATTATCTTTTTCAGTATTAAATCTCAATCACATTTAATAACAGGAAAAATTCTGGGATTTCATTTCCCACAGCCAGTCTGAAACATGGCTGCTCATATTTACTCTACACACCCTGTTCAACCAGAGAAGGAAACATCGTACTTCAAGCTTGGGGAGAAACTGCATGAAGATTACCCTTTGCTTAAACAAACAAAGCCTATCAGAACAAAAGATTCTTAAATTTTTATTTTATTTATATGTGGGAACGTTTGCCTGCATGGGTCTGCACCATTGCATGCAGTGCATCCAGAGGCCAGAAGAGGGCACTGGACCCCTTGAACTGGACTTATATACAGTATAAACTACCTTTTGGAGCTGTGAACTGAACCTGAGTCCTCTGGAAGAGCAGCCAGTGTTCTTAACCATTATTTATTTAAAGGAAATTTGTATTTCTTAAGGTGAACTTAAGTGAAATTTAAGGGTCTTTTAATATATCCAGGTAGCTCAATCTATTTTAGCCTCAAAAGTACTAGAAAGGGGGAGATAAATGCACTCACTCACATTCTCGAAGTTCATAGGTATCTAGAAGACACTGTCTCCTTGGAGTCAACCGTCACCTCTGGCTGTTATATTTAGGACTGAGTGCATCAAAGTCCGTCGCTCTCTGAACACTGTCCAGTTGAGGGTCTCTGTGTTAAGAGCCTTCTGTGATGCAGGCTGAGTGAGGCATTGACCTATGGGTACACCACTTCGTCATTAACAGTCATGTTATTACAATGCTGCTTTTGCAGAATAATAGTAGTAGGTTTTCCCATAGACTCATAAGTTGTCTAGTCGCAGGCTCTAGGGCACTTTAACAGCTAGGACCGTCTCAGAGAGGAGGCCATAAATCAAACTTTTTAAAAAATTGAGGATGGTTACTCCCATGATATTTAAGGCACTATTGCACCAGTATATCTTGCACATAAGTTACTGTTCTAGGTCACAGAGTTTGTACCTGGGTTGATGACTACCTTTTCTTCTGGCAGCATGCAAAGGTCCTTACAATACCATGAATACAAGTCAGTATGAGTGAAGCTTCTAGACAGAGCTCTATTTCTTCATATTCAGTGACAGGGCCTTAGCAATAGTCTGTGATGTTTGGGGGAGGAAGGGTCTAGAAGACCCCTTTGGCCAATGACTCAACAAGATGTAAGCTATTCTAGGCACTAGAGCTTTTACTTGGTGGCATAAAATGTCTAGTTGCAACATTGTCTCCCTATTATTTGGTGACCCCATTTGGATTCCTTTCAGATATGTATATATTTTAGGGAGATGCTAAAGGTACAGGGTTTTGCATACAATTTTTTCAAATGGTCTTTTGTGTTAGTGGTCCCTCTGTATTTCTCCTTTACTCTTCTCTCCTATACCCTGTTTTATTTAATCGTCCACTCTAGTTTGCCATTGTCTCTCCATGTACTACTTCCCCTTCCTTGGGAAAACCTCTTCTCCCCAACCCACCCTCCCCCACCCAAGTTCCTTACTAGGTACTTAAGCTGAGTGCAACAACACATATCTCGATAGTGTCAATGCAAACATCCATAGAAAAAATAAAACATATTTGGCTTTTTAGGTCTCAGTTACTTCACTTGGGAAGATTTTTTTTCCTAGCTCTATTCATTTACCTATGTATTTCATAATTTCATTTTTCTTAATGACTGAATAATAGTCCACTGTGTAAATGTACCACATTTTCACTATCCATAGTGGCTGTACGTGTTCATACACCCACACACTAGCAATGAATTTGTCTTACCCCACAACCTTGCCAGCATGAGTTGTCTTTTTTTTTTAAATTGTGGTCAGTCTCCTTGGTAGGACGAGCACACGTGGGTACTCTTACCAAAGGTAGTGCTGAGGTCAAAATGGTGGCTACCCACGTATTCATATTTTTTTAGAGCTGTTGTAATCTGGAGTTACAAGTTTTTATAGATTTTAAAAGAAGCACACATACATAGACATAAAATAAGCATAGTGTAGCCACATTATTTTAACAGGTAGACAAATGAAAAAAAAATTTAGGAACCTGTGTCAGCTGACCAACTTAAAAATCCTGGTGTAGGCGGCAGAAGCGAGGGAAGTGCACAGGTGGTCCCATTAAGGACCAGATTAGCAGATGCTGTAAGGGACAACAGAAATATAAGGACAGAACACCTACGCAGTTTAGAGTGGAAGTACAGCAGGAATGGATCCGTTGTAGAGAGTCCCAGCATGACCAGATTAATGCCAGGAATGGAGACAAACAATAAACAGTTAGAGAAGGGGAGGGAGGGAGCATAGGGAAGGGAAGCAGAAACACAGCATCCAGAAACCATGGGCATATGGGGCTTGTTTTACGTTAGGCGTTAAGAGATTTACGGTGTCAGATAGCCCCAACTTAAAAGGATTTTTTGTAAAAAGCAGCCCAAGGACATTGGAGTTTCTGGCTTCAAGTTGTAGGTGCTCATCTTACAAGTCTATGCCGAGACTCAAGACTCAAAGCCTAGCACAATGCATCCACTGTGACAGACGTTTGAGTCAAAAAGAGAGGTGTAGGAATTCCTTGGAAGGACGTCTCGTACCCAAAGGAGCCCCACACGGGCAAGGCAGGCCCTTGCCCTTCCTGGTGGGGTTGGGTGCCTGGCATGGGCCCATGACTTCAACAGACCTCACCCAGATGAAGCCAATCTTAGCCTGGCAGAGAGCACATGCAGGCGAGAAGAGTGTTTTCCAACACATATCCCTGGACCAGTGGGAAAAAACAGACCCACTGTTTCGGTGGGACCTCCAAATGGAAATTTTTTATGGCCTGATAAATCTCTTCGCCAATATAATAATCCAAATATATCAAATCAAACCGAATTAGAAAAAGCCCAGGATTAATGGATGCCTGTGCTCCCAGGTGGCCAAAGGCTACCCAGAGATGGAGATGGGAAGGAAGAGCAAAACAAACACAAAAAACAAAAATTGGACAGGAGAAAGAAAGACCAGAAAGACCACGGAGAGGGGAAAGGAAGAATGGAAAGACCACGCGTTCGTTTTCTGGGTGGGAGTTTAAATAGCCTGTGGGAGTGGTCTTGACCCTCTCTGGGGAGGGGGTTACCGTTTGGTGGGTTTTCTCAGAGATGGAGTCTGGACTGCGGCAACTCCCAGGGGAGGGGGCTTGGGATGGAACTTTCCACTTAAACATTCTAGACTCCTTGGATACATGGATGGCAGGGGCTGGAGTGAAGCTTCCAACCAAACATTCCAGATTCTGTGGGTATAAAGATGTCAGCAGCTGGGGTGAAGCTTCCAACCAAAAAGGTGTGTGTGTGTGTGTGTGTGTGTGTGTGTGTGTGTGTGTGTGTGTGTGTACATATTCTGAAAAGGAGTCTCTATTATGTAGCTCTGGCTGTTCTAGAACTCATCATGTAGACCAGGCTGGCCTTAAGCTCAGAGATCTATCTGCCTGTCTCTGCCTCCCAAGTGCTGGGATTAAAGTTGTGTGCCAACATACCCAGCTGCTGAAGATATTATCAGCTGTAAAGTTTCCTGGTAGAGTTATAAGGGTCTTTTATTTATAAAACAAATCATATGCAAGCAAAGATATTTTAACTTCTTCCCTTTCTATTTGTATCCCCTTGATGTCCATCAGTTGTCTTACTGCTCTAGCTAGGAATTCACTTGTTTCCTAAATAGGTATGGACTATCTAGTCTTGTTCCTCATTTCGGTGGAAATGCATTGAGTTTCTCCCTCTTTACAATGATGTTGGCTGTGGGCTTACTGTAAATTGCTTTTATTATGTTGAGGTATGTCCCTTGTATCCCTAGTCTCTCCAGGACTTTTATCATGAGGGTTGTTGGGTTTTGTCACAACTTGACTGTCTCTGGTGAGATAATCTTGTGGGTTTTGTCTTTCAGTCACTTTGTATGGTGGGAGGGAGGGGCTCCTGCAAGCAGGTTGCTGCAGAACTAGGAGCAATTCTGCAGACCAAATAAGAGTAGAGAAAGCATAGTGAAAATGGCCTACCTGCTTCCCATCCCACTGTGTTTCCATGTGACAGTGAGTGACATACAAAGAGTGGAGATGAGCTAGAAAGGCCAGGGTGCTATCTTTTAATCATAGTTTTTATCAGTTAATACTACCTAAACAAGCCACTCTAAAAACACAAACAATCACTTTAAACGTGTGCCTATAAATGAAGTAACCTGCTGTTGGTGCACATCAAATGCACACTCCCATGAGGCCCAGACCCGACTGACCGCTTATCCTGGGCCAAGGGCAACATCTCGACTATGCTCCAACCTGACATACCAAACAGTTTGGCTCTCTAAAATCAATAAGCCAAATATTTGTCTGATCTGTATACTCTAATTAAAGAATCCCCATTATAAGGTCACAATGTTCTACCTAATTCTTCAAGTTTTTCATATTAACAGTCAATATCAGAGACTGGATTTCCTAGGCTTAAATGTCACTACCTGTTCTCATTGTAAAGGTGACAAAACCATAAATGTGATTCAATAGTGTTTTTACAAAGAAGATGGTGAAATTTGCCTGCTGTGAAAATACCAATAGTTCACCTTGCATGACATTTCTCATTTCAAAGTCTCTTCTTCCACAGGCTGAAAGGAATGTGCTAGAAAGCACTGCACTCTGCAGAAACACACGAGCTCTCCAGAGGAAAATTTGGGCTCATGGCTCTTCGCTTTGAGATGAGGAGTAGTTAAACAGGCTCTTTACAGAGAATATTGGCTGCCAGCCATAAACATACCCCATAATAATCACAAGGTTGCTGATGATGAAATCACTGCCAGACTAGTCAGAGTATCTCTCCTTGAGGTACTGGCCTCAAAACTATTCCACCTCTGCTTGGAGGTTTCCAAATAGTCCAATAAGCCTAGCATCCAAATCTGAGATTCAAAATGGAGCAAGTAATCACAGGGAAAATAAGTTAATGTTTTTAATAAATAACCAAAGCCTTGACTTTGAAAGTCCATGAGGAAACCCTTCTCACAAAACAGCCCCATGATTATACTGTAATATGTTTGTTTTACAAAGGCAGAGATCAAATCCACGGTATATGATTTCTAGGCAAGGGATTTCTCACTGAGTTACATTCCTAACTATACCATACACAGTTTTTAGTCAGTGTGTCTTACTCAGGGCTCTGAGTTATGATCTTTGACAAATTAACCAGAAAAGACTCTTTATAAAAAATTTTTAAAATGTACTTAATAAAATATTCAGAATCAAAGACTACTAATAGAAGAGACTATTCCAACAAGCCAAACACAGATCTAAATTAATTCATCTGTCTCAATGACCCTGAATTCATGCCATTGTTTATTTCCTGTCTTTCACCCTCAAAGCCACTGCTTTTGAGCACAGACTCTACAGTTTATCACCCACACAACTGGCCCTGGACACGTTTTCGAACACCAGTATAGCTACTGCCGCTGCCCAATCCTCAGAAAAACGACTCCTATTAGTACCTTTGCTGTGTTCTATTCCAAAACTGGACAAATGGATCATGTATGCACATTCTAGTTACATAAGAATAGCATGTATCTTCCAATTTCAGATTATACAATAGCAGAAAGACTGCCCTTATGAGAGGGAGGGAGGATTTAAAACTTTTCCTAGGAAGTTAGATGAATGATGACCAAACACAGTGCCACACTGAGAGTAGACACTAATGAGTTAGCAATGTGTTCCATAGCTCTAAGCAACCAATGCGCAAAAACTTTTGATCTTCCCCTGTAGAGCTTCCAATCGTAAAGCACAGTTGTTCATCAGTGGTGAGCTTTACAAGGTCTATGGGTTAAGACATGGGCTCAGTTACTAAACTTCTGTGATCCTCAATTTCCTCAAATGAAAAACTGGCAATACTAAAACCTAAAGGGACAGAAAAGCCCAGAGTCGCCTCATCTGTCATCATGTCACCTGCTTCAGCTTCTTCGTGTGACAGGTTGGGGTCACTTAATTAATAACCATGTGCTCAAAAAGATGCTAAAAGTAAAGTCACTGGCCACAGCCCTGTGACTGGCTGACTGGCTGATTCAACCACAGTCAGAATATAAAACTGCATAGCACAGCAAAAGCAACACCCCTTCCAAACGGCATCCAAATCCAACGTGCCTGACTACAAGGGAACACCCCCAGTCTGAGTGGAACAAGAGTCACCTCTCCAGACGAACAAGCAGGATAAGCTTTACCCCATGACCTGTGTCTCTCCTCAGAAGTCCCTCTCCCTGAGTAAATTAAGATTGCCAAATCAGCCAGCAACTTGTGCTTTCAGAGAATCTGGGGAAACACAATCAGGCGTCAGCTCCTGTTCTACTTGAACAGTTCCCTTCTGGTTAACTCTGTGCCATCTCAGAGTTTCTAGGGCACACAACAGCATCAGGGACCAAGAGGCCTATAGCTAACATATGCACCTTCAAGTATTCCATTAAAGTTAAGTTAAACACATAAAGTACCTAATAATGTACAAGGAGTACAAAAATTTCTCCAAAGCTGTAGTAGTGATGACTTTGAAAATGATGTGCACAGAGACAGGGCAGAGCAGTGCCTGGCACACAGGGCTCTCTTGTGGTTCTTCCTCTTACTACCACTATTAATTCCAAGTCCAGAGGTGCTTGTATTTTTGCATAATCATGTTTCTGTCACTACGTTTAGAAATACAAGAAATACAAAAGACTGCCAAAACAAAACAAACAAAAAACCCCACAAACCTGAGCATGATCTATATCATTCTCAAGGTGCTTACATGATACCTGGGAGAAATGGTTGCTCAGATGACAGCACAAATATGATACTGTGACTGTGGCAGCTGCTCAGGGGAGAAGTATGTGGTACTATGAGTGAGTCAGAGGACAGGTGACCTCTGACTAGGCAGGTCAGAGGAGTGTCCCTTCTATGTGATACAGAAGGAAAGAGTTGGAGACTGAAGAGAGAGATGAGTCAGCAAAGAGCATCCCACAGAAGAGACAGCAGAGAGCAGGCCCGTCAAAGAGCACAGAGAACGAAGAAGGGGCACCCTGCATCCCAGAGGCAAGGAGGCAGCAATGTGACTTGAAGAGGCAGAGACCACAACACAGACCGGACTCTGAGCCAGTTCACGCTGCTTTTCTCTAAACGCTGTCAGAACTCACTCGGGAGGCACAGTAAAGTGGGTAGGAGACGTTCTTAGCACCAAGCGCTTCTTCCTGTATACTCCGAGGCCTTGTGTGAAGACCTGGGCAGCTCAGAAATCTCCAACAATTAAAAACTAAGTAGAAACACCTCTGCCTTCCCCCTCCTAAACACAGTGTTCTGATTCACAGAATCAAAGGTTAGTTAAAGAAAAACCAGGCAACATCTGGCCTTATCGCCTTTCGCCTTTATTTTCTAGTTGAGGAAACCATACCAGAAATCAGTGACACACTCAGAACCAGAACCCAGTTCTCCAGTTCCAACCCAGTACATCTCTTTCTACTCCTGTGCACTCAGAAGGTCCCAGGTGGCCCTAACAGTCTGGAAAAGCCAGTTGCTTCTTACTGTTGAGCAGAAGCCTGCTTTGCTATAGATAATACTGGCATTCCATCATAGTGAACCAGAAAGGAAAGAAAAGCCTGGCAGAGGATGTCAGAGTACAGCTGTTTAACTACTGTCAGCTTTTCTCCAAAGCAGCTAAATCTTGATGAAGTAGAAGCTCCCTCTTGGGTTGTTGTTGTTGACGACTCCACTTTCAGGAGGAAACAGGTATTAAGAAAGAACAGACATCAGAGTTAGCTTGTGTTTAAAGCATAAATAGAAGAAGAAGAAACTTCTCCAGCACACTGAGGAACAGCAGTGAACTATATCACAGAAGGAAGACATGGTTGGGATGGCAGCTCCCAGGAGATAGAGGGTTCTCTCCGGTGACAAAGGGAACTTTACAACACAGAAGTCCCCTCCTGCGGGCTGACTATGGAGAGCAAATACCGAGATCTGGGCAGCTCACAGAGAGCAAAGCCAGGAGAGGGAACTGCAGATGCCCTGACCAAAATGTTCTCAGGACAGAGCCACACATGAAAGTAACTCATAGTTCAGGTAGCTGGTAAGAAAGGGTCAGTCTTATTTTCTTCTGTCCCTTGTGTTCTGAAGAATGATGGCCTACAGTCAAAGAGGATAAAACAGTAGTGAAAAAAGACAACATTAATTCAAAGGTTTTAACACAAAGCTTGGTGAAACCAATACCATAGATCCAAATGAACAAAACTGAAACATTTAACAAATAAGTTATTCTCAAAGACAACAGAACAGTTCTCTTCATTCCCTTAATTTTCAGGTAGATTTCTGTTACATCCAGCTTTTCATACTTGCATGAGCTTCACCTTGCTTTCCTCTTATTCTTGTCAAACTGGTCAGAAACCATATATATATATATAACTGTACTTGTTTTATTTAAGCTTTAAAAATGGAAGCCATCATGAAGATAATGTACACTGAACATCCATGTGTCAAGCACTTGCTAGCTCACCTAACCAGGCCTATCACTCCTTAGTAAAAGAAGAAATGCCAGTTTGCAGAGCTGATGTGGGAGGCCCTTCTGTATATGTATTGCTTTATTGGATGATGAATAAAGCTGTTTTGGTCAACGGCTTAGCAGAGTGAAGACGGGCGGGAAATCTCAAAAGAGATATAGAGAGTAGGTAGAGTCAGGGAGATGCCATGTAGATGCCGAAGGAGAAAGACACACAAGAAACTTAGGAACCTTGCCAGTAGGCCACAGCCTTATGGTCATACACAGATTGAAATAGATTAACTTAAGATGTAAGAGCTAGCTAAGAATATGCTAAAGTCATTGGCCAAACAGTGTTGTAATTAATATAGTTTCTGTGTGATTGATTATCCAGGTTGGGCGGCTGGGAAATGAATGAGCAGTCTCCTACTACACAGAGCCTGCCTTAGCAAGAGAAAGCAGATAGATGATCAGATACACATGTTCCTGAAGTCAAGCACTGACCAATCTGTCTTTTGCTATTAGCAACATTTTTTAATCCATAATACTTTAATTCTCCAAGAACCTTTTCTTACTTTCTAGCCAGTATGCCTTTGCAGATTGATCTTTATTGCTATCATTTATGTGCCATTCTAGAACCAGCTAATTCAATGCGGTGAAAGAGAACAGAAGGCACAGACTGCATCTGAAACTCATCAACATTTTATGCAGATTCTGGTCAGAGACGCTAGAAGAAACATGAATTCCCTGGCATCTTACGAAAGGTGCACATCCTCAAACTTGTCCAAAGTTGGCCATGACCAGCAAAAACAACAGTCCATCTTGATTTCTAAAATTCCTCTTTGTAGCTTAGGCTGGATTCACTATTAGAGTAACATACCTGGCATCCAGATACCCAGAAGCACTGACAATGCACTTACACAGCAGAACCAGTCAGAGCCAGCATGACTCAGGACTAAGTGCACTGCCCTTGACAGTCCTGGACCAGGAGGGTTACTATCTCAGTAAGATAGATCGGTGAGCTAGCACGTGAATGCAGGCATGGGCAGCAGCACCATCTCTGTAAGACAATCAGCGACTGTACTTATGCGGCCAGCACAGCCACTCACTTGCCATCAGGAAAGGGCTGTTGGCTTCCCAATTGACTGTCCTTCCCGTTTCAAAACTAGATCACCACAAGCACTTTCTCTTTCTCCCCTGTTCTTCTCACAGTCTTAGCTAAGTTCTGGACTCTCCCTCTCTTTCTTGGGTCATGTCATTCTTAAATATAAACATTTGGATCTTGAGACTTCTAGTTTTCTGTTCTGTCCCTCATGCAACAAGGTACATCTTTCTTATCTGTGTCATTAATCAATAAAGGAGCTGATGAAAGAGTCAATCAATATGATACACCATTCAGGTAGGCTTGTAAAATTCAGACTATGAAGTCATCAGACTTCAAAAAATTGATCTTTAGTCCAATAAAACTTGGCTAAAGAGTCATTCTTCATTTTTTTCCTGGGGAAATTCTATGAGCAATAAAAACAGAACTTAAAAGCACTCATATAATTAACAATATCCCTTTGGCACTAAAACAAATCCTAGAGACTTCAGAAGTTACACCTACAAGTCAACTGCAAAAATTCAATTTAAAGTTTTTTGGTTTGGTTTGGTTTGGTTTGGTTTTTTTGGTAAGGAAAATCAGTCAGAAGGTCAAAGCCTGGACTATCCAAAAATTTGAATTACCAGATTCTTAAAAGGTATCCTTTAGAATGGGAAAGATATGAAACCTGTTAAAGAGACAGAACTTAATGAGCATTGAAAACATTATCCACTCAGTGGTTTTCAGAAGCCTTGCCATCTGCGAGGCTGCAGAGCCTTCAGCTCTCAAAGAAAGAGCTGATTGAGATTCAGGGATGTTCCTGAATCCCTACCAAAGCTCTTACAAAGGCTCACCAACTCTCACTACATTACACACTAAGTACATGAAGTATGTCCTTGTCTGCTCTGTTGGTAACAACTGGCCAACAGTAGACTCCTCTTCCTTTTTCCTGTCCTCATCATCCTGGTAGGCAAGAACTACAAGCTATCTGTAGTTCCAGTTCCCAGCAAAGTTGCCCAGTTTCTCTCGGATTTGAGGACTATGGATAGCAAGGCCGTCTGCAGTAGCTACCTTCACTATGACAAGATAATTTAAGGGAGCTACATAAGGCAGGAGGGCTTTATGTGGGACTCACTGTTTCAAGGAAGTGTCCACCATGGTGTTGCAGCTTGATACCTGGCAATGGAGACTTGTAGCTTGCTCACATCGTGGCAGACTAGGAAGCAGAGAACAAAAACTAGAGCTACAGAGAAACTGTAACCCTAAGACTAGACTCCATCCATCAGCTAAGCACAGCATTCTCAAAGTGTCACAACTTTCCAAAGCAGTGCTGCATGTAGATGCCAAGTGTTTAAATACATGCTCTAAATCAAATTCAATAACTCTTCACAAAGATCATTCACCATGATCAAGATTTATCCCAGAGATGAAGGGGTGGTTCCACATGAGTTAAGTTAATAAATGTTATAAATTAGACTCAAAGACAAATCACATGATCATTTCAACAGACACAGAAAAGGCTTTTGACAGAACCCATCATCCTTTCATATTAAAACTCCTGAAGAAACTTGGAATAAAGGGAATGTATCTCAGCAAAATGGAAAGTCTATACCTAACATTTCCACTAAAATCAGGAACAAGATACTTTTTCTACTAGTATCAATATAGTACTGTCAGTGTTAGCTAGAGCAATAAGATAGAAGGAAACTAAAGGGATACAAATTAGAAAGTAGGATGTCAAGTTATCTCTACTTGCCGGTATGAATAAGAGACCCACAGACTCCACCATAAAATTCTTAAAACTGATAAGCACTTTTCAGCAAAGTGGCAGGATAAAATATTAACATACAAAAATCAGTAACCTTCCTATATACCAATGACAACCAGACTGAGAAACAGCCCCATTTTCAAAAGCCTCAATAAATAAACAAATAAATAAATAAATAAATCCATCTTGAAATAAACCTAAGTAAGGGTATGAAAGAATTCCACAATGAAAATTTTAAAACACTGAAGAATTTAGGGAAAATACTAGAATATGGAAAGACTTCCCATGCTCAAGAAGTTAGAAGGATAAATATTGTCTTCATGCCTATCTTACCAAAAGCAATCTACAAATTCGATGCAATACCAATCAACATTCTTCGCAGAAAAAGAACAGCAATCTTAAAATTCCCATGGAAGCACAAATGAGTTCAGCTAGTCAAAGCGATCCTGAATGAAAGAGCGCTGCTGGACGTATCACCATGCCTGATTTTAAGTTATACTCTAGGTAATACAACCAGCACGGTAAAGCACACACCTATGGCCATCACAGCATTCTCAACAAATGGTTCTAGAAAACTGTGTATCACACAGAAGACTGAAAACCAGTTCTTTATCTCTCCCTATAAAAAATGCAACTCCAATAGACCGAGATCTCAATACATAACCTAAAACACTGGAAAATGCTATAGGAAAAAGTAGAGAATATATGTTAGGACACGGGCAGATGGGTGCTGGTCTCAACCTTGGTCTGGGAAGCTTCCTTTTGCAACAGACAGCAATTAATTCAGGCTCAGAGCTGGTCGAATAGCTGAGAGGGAGTGACTGCTGAGTGCTCCATCCTTAAATGAGACAGGTATGTCAACCTCCTCACGCCCAGGGAACATCATGGAAGAGGAGGACCAAGAATGGAGGCGGTAGAGGAAGTCAACGCCTGCACAAAAGCAAGGTCAGTAAATATTGCAAAATCAATGAAGGGGGGCTTGAGGCCTCTAGCTGAGGAGCCATTGGCCGTTGAGAGCTGCTGGATGGAGAGAAGTCATTTTTCTTCAGGAGTGTGGCCGATGTTAGTTTGCCTGTGTTTCAGTGGACAGCAATACCCACGTACATAGGGAGAGCTCCAATTGGACTCAGGAGGCTTTTTAAAAAGAGGCGAGTATGGATAAAGGTAAAGAGACATTTTGGAGTGTCCAGGTAGAGTAGGAGAGTTGAACTGAGTGTAAATATGATCAAGATACATTGTATAAGTATATGAAATTCTCAAAAACTTGTAAATATTCTTTAAATTTGAAAAACAATAAGCCTGTCAGGACACATTTGGGAATAAGCCATCACATTCGTCAACACTCAGATGAAGGAAGGAGGCTCAAGGTCTCTCTGTCACTCAGTCTCCTGCAGCAGCAGATCTCTGTTCCCTCCTCAGATGACTGACTACATGTCAGCTGAACTAAGCCGTGGGCCCGGTCACTCAGGTAACACTAACCTACGTGCTGCTGTGAAAGCATTCTGTAAAGGTCAGTGCCCTTGAAGTGTGGACATTTCATCCAATAAGCTGAAAGGCTGAAGAGCAAAGGCAAGTGTCTTAGAAGAGTTCTGTCTCAGGACTGTAATATGGAATCCTGTTTCCAGCAAGGAAACCTCCCCAACAAATTCTAGGCTCAAGACGGCAACTTCTCCATTTCCACCTGGCCTATGGATTTCACATTTGAGAACAGGCCTCACAAATCTCCATGTCCTCTCCTCAATCTCTCAGTCATCTGCCTGTTTCTCCTCTCTGTGTATCTGTCTCTCTCCTCTGATCACTCTTCTTCTCACTTAGGCGGTGTGTGCGTGCGTGCAAGTGCGTGCGCGAGTGTTTCTTGACTCCAGAGCAGTAGGCCAACCTATATGAAGGAAACTGTGGGTGATGATGGTAGCCACCACCCCCACCCCGCATAGATTCTAACTAATCAAAAAGCAGGAAAGTTTATCTTTAAAAGGGTTAAAGGTTCAGAGGTATGTTTTAATCTTGCCAATTATAAAACTAATCATCACTATTCTACCATTTGTAGAAAAGAACTGTTATTAGAACACCTTAAATTGCATTAGAAGGACATTTTAAAATTTGGACTAAAAGGTTCACCAATGAAAATCATCTTGGTCAATTCCTAATCTTACGTTTAGATAACTGAGATGGGAAGGAGGAAAGTAATGGGGAAAGAAATAATCTGTTGTAACTTCTGTATACTGAGCGCCAGCCTAAGCTCTTCGTTAAAGCCATCCCATTTAATTTTTATGTCAGACTGTCAAATAGGCATTACTACCTTCATTTTACAAGAAACCCAACCTCAGAAAACTTAAATAAATTTACCCCAAGTCAAAATATTAGCAGAGTTAACAGTTAAGACTGGGTGCCTTACTCCAAAAGCCACTGTTGTATAGAGCCAACTCTTGCTATTAATAACATCTCTAGAACCACAGTGGCATGCCATATCAATGTTCATATTACATTAAAGTTAAGGGCTAAATGACACTAGCGATGTTCCAGGTGTACTCTGTGAGAGATCCAGGTGAAGGGAGCAGTCCCTATCTAGGGTGTTTGGTACCCTTGGTAGAGGACAGATACAAATCAAGCCATAGCACACCTACTCCATTCAAAGATCCTATTCCAGGCTGGCATACTTCAGACCTACATATATTCCAGGAGTCAAGCAAGCCATATAGCTTACCTACCAGAAGTCACATGAGTAAAAGGGTGGAGACAGAACTCCTCCTGCCAGACTTTCTAACTGTCTCCTAGAAAAAGAATGTGCATGTTCCATTGGGGGAATAAAGGGTGAAGTGAGGTAACTGGAGGAACTAAGCCAAATACTCCTTAGAGCTGCCCATCAAGTATGGAAGAAGTATATTTCAATGTTCCACTAATCAGGGGTCTTGATTGATCAATGAAAAGTCAGCTAAAGTGATATATTCTTTCTGAATAGAAGACACACAAGTCAGTACAGAATTTGATACTTTTTTATCCAAGAAATGTTTCATGGCTGCAGCCTGAGTTCTAGAATAAAGACAACACAGAACACAGCCCCCAACCAAGCCAAGACAAGCGTGTAGCATGAATGAGAAAGTAGGGGTCTCAGGTGGTGGTTCCAACACTGTTGTAACTGACACACAAACCAAGCCAACTCATTTCCTTGAGAATCACACACAAGAACAGATGACAGTGCCAAGACTGCACTGAGACTTTCGCACATTCAGTGTAAACAAAAGTCTTGAGAAAGTGGAAGATCAGTATTTAGGAAATAAAATCAAACTTTAAGAAAAAGAAACAGACATATCAAGAATGATTACAATCCTGAAAACAAGAAAGAGTACAATGCCTGCCTTCACTGCCAATGTGTTCTGACCCAGTCAGGTTCAACGAATCTTTCCAACTCCTTCATTTTTGTTAAGCACACTAAATGAGCCTTAATGGGAAAAAGAGGAGAGAGAAATGAGACCTGCTAAATATCTAAGTCAAAAATAAGGTGAACCAATATATAGAGTAAGCATTCACTTCCTAACATAAGCATTAAATTATTACTGGATCAAGCTCTCCTGAGTTAATACTATATATCATAAAACTATTAAATATATATCCCCATATAAAGTCATTAAATGTCTTCTATATCATTTAGGAATTCAAGAAAACAGCCAGACAAGTACAGTAAAAATAAGAAAAAAGACCTTCTCAAAACTAAGTGCCTGAACAAAGAAAAGGAGAAGCTCAGCTTCATAAATTTTGATTTACAAAGTCAGTGGAGCTGATTCCATTATTAATCTCTACAGTCTTCCAAGGAAAGCCTAACAGGCAGAAAGTGCCCGTGAGATACGGGGCACAGAACAAGTTCTTATTTAACTGACCATACAAATCCTAAGGTTTATCATCATTTGCTTTACAATCGCGCATAGACAGGTCTTACCTGAGGGCTGCACGTGTCCCAGGACAGCTATGAATGTGGCCCATCATGTTTTGTAAACAGTAATCTCAGAAAGTGAGGCACCCTTGACAGAACATTTACTTACTCATTCCCATTTGGCAGACAAAAAGCTAATGGGGAAGATGAGGTTGGATGACTATTAGGCAATATGATCTAATTCTGGATAAAAGACCTAAGTAGGAATTAACACATTAAACTGGCATATGCTGCAGAAGTGGACGATAACTCAAGACCATAATGAGCTCAGTACCTATTTAAAAACATGCCAAGCCTTCTTAACCAAAGCAGAAGTACTCATTGAGAAGCAGCTTCCTGACCGCATTGCACTACAACACTTGAGAACAGGGAATCAAAAGACCAAAAGCCAAAAAATTAAAACTAAATAAATAAAATCAAAGAGCACTCAAGAGTTCCTTCATAAAATATATAGCACAATGAAGCACTGAATTCCTTAGTAAATTCAACCAACAAACTGGTCACCTAAACAAAAAGCTACCAAATTAGTCTCAACCTAGTTTATAAATATTAGACACAGAAATGAACTAATAACTAAGAGATTGCAGGTCATCCCAATTGCATTTTTACAAACTAATAAATATTTTAATATAATTTTTTAATTCTTTGAGAATTTCATACACTCATATAGTGGATTTTGATTATATTCACCCCCTTCTCCCCAAGTCTACCAGCCACTCCTTCACTTCCTCCCAATGGTCTTTTATTTTAAACCCACTAAGTACAATCTGGACTACTCATATACTTCAGAGTGTAGACTATACCCTTAAAGATAAGCGATTCTCCCTCCCCAAGAAGCCATCAGCTGTCAGCAGAGTTTCGGCTAAGGGTGGGAGCCTGCAAGACCACCCATGCTCTACACTAGAACAGAAGCTGGCTTTGCGAGACCACCCGTCCTTTATTCTGAAACACTGGCTGGCTTTGTGAGACCACCCGTGCTCTATGTTGGGACACTGGCTGGCTTTGCAAGACCACCCGTGCTCTACACTGGGACACTGGCTGGCTTGACCACATGCAGGTCTTGTACAGACAACTACAGCTTCTGTGAGCTCATGGGTGCAGTGGTTCCACCATGTCCAGAAGACACTGCTTCACTCCAGTCTTCCCTGACATCTGGTTCTTACAATCTTTCCATCTCCTTTTTCATGGTAATCCCTGAGCCTCAGGGGCGAAGAGGAAACAACACATGACAAGGGACACTGCTGCTCCATTTGTGGCTAAGCATTCCACAGACGCTTATTCTCTGCATTTTAGCCTGTTGTAAGTTTTTGTGTTAACTGACATCCAACTGTACGACAAAACCTCTCTCTGATGGGGACTGAGACACACATTAATCTATCAAAGCAATAAATTTTTAAAGCACTAACCTTTTCAGTGCCACACATTACAAAATCAGAGTTTTTCACAGTAGCTAGTCTTATTTTGTAGTTAATTCATCTGGTATGATGCACAGAAGGAATTTAAATTCAATTGACTCTTTTCAAAGACTGTACAGATTTTCACCTTTATGTGGCAGGCTTTCTATAATGACAAGTATGTGACAGGTAAAGGTAAATGAAACAGAAATGAAAAGCCCTGTCACGGATCTTACTCTGTAGTAAATCTAGGCTCAGACAGACTAGCTCTGAATTTTACTATTCAAGCACTAAATGAATCTGTCTCCTGCACGCTGGTAGCTTCACCAGAGCAGTGATACATATCCTCATTTTAATTAACCTAATTGTCTATTCACCAATCATACTTAGAGGTCTATTTCATTACCCTAAATTAACATTTTCCTTCCATTAAAGTTACAGATGATAAAAAAAGGCATTGCTTCCATGTGCATTTTACAGCATGTGGAATCTATAGTACCCTTTATTTAGCGATTACAAGCACTTAGAATTAGAGAAGCCCCATGATTTATTTACTCACATTGAGAGTGCTGTTAATAAGGTCAATAAAAAAAATGTAGTATTTCAAAAATAAAAATATCTATTAGCTAAAAAACTTTTAAAAATTATTTAATTGTTCAAGAGAACTGTTTAAAACCATACCCTAGTAAATGTTTACCGATTTAATGAGAAATTATTTGATCATAATTCTTTCACATAAATTCAGCACCTTGAGCTAAATAATCATCTCTAGGCCAGAAATTTACATATGTATCAGCCCATTATTGTTTACTTTCCAAATTAGTCCCTGTTGGTCAAAATGAAACCGTAAATTCAATCTGATTTTAGGATTGACTCTTCACAAAATTCCAACTTAAATAACATTTCTTCCAAAGTATTATTAGACCCAAGTACAATACTAAACTGCCCATCATATTCCACCCTCAAAAATGTTCTTCTCTTTTTTTGAAGCCTATTTGTTTGTCTGTTTATCTGCTTGTAAGAGTCTCACACTGTAGCTTAGGATAGCCTGGTTATCTTAAGAGAGTACTCTGCCTGGCTCAAAACTGCTCTTGTTCAAATTATTCTACGCAAGTTTTCTATTATGTGGAACAAAAATAAAGATTATTTACCAAAGTGGGGCAGGAAAAAGCTTAATACCAGACATTTAAGAGCTAAGCACGCTAGTGCATGGAGACAGCCATAAGACTGCTAAGCTTGAGGTCAACTGAGCAACACAGTGAGACTGTACCTTCAGAGGAAATGGATTCTATCAAAAGGGTCAGGATGCTTCAGTTTTACAAAGACATTTAAGGGTGTAAATTGTTCTTGCCCAAGACCCTGATGCTAAGATCGAGCATCAAGTAAAAGTTGTGGGTGCCTGAGCATCTGAAGAAGATGCAGTAAAGGAGTTAAACAATACACGAGTCTAACTCCACTCTAGAAATAACCAAGCCTCATTCCACTCTTAGAAACATACCTGAGCCTCACTCCACTCTTAGAAAAAATAACTGAGGCTCACTCCACTCTTAGAAACATACCTGAGCCTCACTCCACTCTTAGAAACAATACCTGAGCCTCACTCCACTCTTAGAAACATACCTGAGCCTCACTCCACTCTTAGAAACAATACCCGAGCCTCACTC
>JAQHUG010000139.1:1641091-1667902 GCA_028555095.1 Dicrostonyx torquatus | reverse complement strand
CACATTAAGTGAGGTAACCCAGACCCAGAAAAACAAATATAATATTTATTCACTCATAAGTGGCTCTTAGACATAAAGAAAAAACAGCCCACAGGCCACAACTCTAGAAAAACTAGACAACAAAGAGAACCCAAAGAGAGGCATACATGGATCTAAAGAGGAAGGGGAAAAAAAAAGACAAGATCTCCTGAGTGAATTGGGAGTGTGGGGGCCACAAGAGAGGGTAAAAGGGGAGAGAGTAGAAAGGGATGTACAGCTCAATAAAAACAAAAACATAAAAATTTGTTTTAAACATATATGAATACTACTAAGTACTGGTGAGAATCCAGAGCAACTGAAATTCACACGCATTGCCAGGAGGAATTTAAACACTTCGCCATTCCAAGTACCACAGAACTCAATCTTATTTCAGATACCGCCCTAGTCAAATAAAGACATTCCTATCTAGAGAAAGAAGAATATTCATGGCATGGCAATTTCATGCACAAAGACTAAGTAGCAGCCATGTTCAAGAGAGTAAATTACATACACATGAATGCACACACCCACCCAGTACATCCACACAGAAGAAATGCTTACCAGGGGCTGGAGGAGCAGCTCTAAGGGAAGAGAGTGTGGATTGCTCTTAGAGAGGACTGCAGCTCTGTCCTCAGCATTCAAGTCTGGTGGCTTGTAACTACAGTTCCAGGGGACCTGAAACCCTCTCTGGCCTCTGCAAGCAACTATACCTCCATACACATAACCCACACAAACATGCAGATACATACATATTTTTAGTGCTATTCAGCAATGAAATGAAATGAACTAGAATACACCATCAGATGGAGAATTAGGTTATTTTCAAATGTTCTTAAAAGGTTATATACTATATTTTATTTGTTTGATAATGCTGCCTAAAAGATCACAGACTATGTCAATAAAACAACAGAGTTCTCTGGGCTAGATAGATGACTCAAGGTTAAAAACCCTGGCTGCTCTTCCAGAGGACCCACCTTTGATTCTCAGAATACATGGTACCCTACAACCACCTGAAACTAAAGTTCCAGGGGTTGTGATGCTCTCCTCTGGCCTCCAAGGACACCAAGCATGTACATGGTACAGACATTCCAGCAGTCAGGGCTCTCATATGTATAAAATAAACTAATCTAAGTAAATTTAAATAAAAGCAAAAAAGACTTCTAAGAATACATACCAAAGTTCAGTGTCTGCTGACTTGATATCTTCTGAAACTCTTTTTATGACCATGTAGGTGGCTGCTACAATAAACTGGATGTATATTTCTTTACAAAATTCATTTGTTGAAATCCTAACCCCCTCCCCCAAGGTGGTGAATGGTATTAGAAGTGATTTGGGATGCCCTTCTGTGTGCTGTAAATATGTTTTTATTATAATTGGTTAATAAAGAAGTTGATTTGGCCAATAGCCAGGAAGAATAGAGCCTGGTGCAAAATCCAAGCCAAGATACATGGAAAAAGAAGGTAGAGTCAAGGAAAAAAACAGCAGTCGCCAGAGGAATAAGATACCAGTGCATTAAGGGTAAGCCGCGGGCTACGTGGTGATACACAGATTAACAAAAATAGGTAAATTTATATAGAGAGAGCTAGCCAGTAAGAAGTCTGAACCATTGGCCAAACATTCTGCAATTAATATTATGGCTCAGAGTGGTTATTCAGGAACTGGCGGGCAGGAAGAGAAACCTCCAGTTACAAGGAATCATTAGTTCATAAGGATGGAGCCCTCATAAATGGCATTAGTACCCTTTGCAGAGAGTCCCTAGAAAGACCCAGTAAGACATAGTAAAAAGCACTATCAGCAGACAGAGAATCTGTCAGCGCTTGACCTTATATGCCCCAGGCTTCTGAATTGGGATTTCTTAAGAGTACAAATAGAAGACAGCCACCTTCTCACAGTGACCTCACACGGCCTTTCTTTCCTCTGCACTTGCAGGCTTGGGTCTCTCTGTCTCCCTATTTCTTCTTCCTAAGAAACCATCAATCATATTAGAACAGGACCCCCCCTCATAGAGTCTCATTTTAACTTAATCAGCCTCTTTCAGGCCTTGTCCTGACTGCTATCACATTCTGAGGAACAAGACATTCCATCTTCAACATACAGTTGTTGAGGAAAGGTCATGCCACAGTTCAGTCCACAACAGTAACTAAGTGCTCCCCTTGACATGGCCTGAGCAGCGCTCCTCTAAGAGCTCTTTCTGACAGGGTCCCCACCCTTTGACTGTGTCTTTGACACACTCCATCCAGTCTTAAGAATCCTGCTGAGTCTGTTTACTAGAAATCTGCTCTCAATACCGTACCACACTAATACCTGTCTTTAGCAAGAATCCTGTGAAGTTGATCTAGGAAGACCAACTGCTAACCTTGAAAGTTTTCTCAATAATAATCTATCCACTAAGTCTCACCACTGCTCTTTGGTTACAAATCTCTATTTGTCCTAATTAGATGCAGAGTTGAGTCACGAATGCAGTAGCCCTTTGAAGACTTTCCTCTGAATATCTTTCCTTCTCTAACAGCAGCATGATCCCACGGATACAGCACTCTGGCCTTAACCCAGTGATGAAAATAAAGACCAGGCTCTGCTCCAAGGATGAGAAAGGGTGTTACCATGAAGTGGTAAGCTTCTGGGGTAAACAAAAGCTCTATATGCTGACGGCAGTAGTCATAGGAGTCACAGAATAGTCACATGAGCCATTGCAAATGACACATAAAACCTGACACCTGGTGAGATCTGAACAAAGCTTACTACTACTAACGGCACCAAAGTTACATAAGATGAGACTGAGGAAAGCCACGTGTACTGAAGGAATGTTCTATCTGTTTTCCACCATCTGTGTTAGTCTAAAATCATTTCCAAATAAAAAGTTGGGAGAAAGTCTTGACAGAGACTTTTAGGGAAAAATCACAGCCTCTGTGGGGAAGTGTGAGTAATCAATTAGAGGCTTCACTGCCAGGCACAGTTCATTCCTCCAAACCCAAATTAAAAACTACATTAGGTTGTCCCCCACCAGACAATCTCACTGCCCCCGTAACACTTATGAGTGTGCTTTCCCAGGGAGAAGAAAGCTGCATAAATACAAAGGAAACAGCTGAGAATCAATGCTTTCAAAGATTATCAACAGCCTCATTGCTTCTTTCTCCAGAGTCTCTTTGCCTAGGGACAGGAATGATTTAAACACAGAGTGGGACACTGCATTTCTGCTTGTTAATTTTAGTCTTCCTATATTTGATTTCAGAAATAAGATAGGGATGAAGGTGGCAAAATAACAACTTTCATCTTGGTGTTGATTCATATTCAATTTCTTATAAACTTGCCTCAAAAATTGTATTTCCTTAATAAGATAATGAAAGGATTAACACTTTTTGTCTATTAAAGAAACTTTAACTACTTTCAGGGCATAAATAAACTTTGAATTACTAAAGAAAAATCAGTTATAAAAGCCTAAAATTAAGCCACATGCCCACTACAACTACCTCCCCCACGAGTTAGTTTTAATCTAGGCTCTCTCCAGTCTAAGCAGCCACAGGGTCCCTAGCATACCCTTAGGAAATTATCACTATCTGAGCCTCCCATCAAAATTTAAATTAACTCGAAACAGCTTGAAACTTGCTGTTAATCTCCCAAATTACATTTGTAAATTCAAATTAAAATATTCTTAATTCAAGGCAAAGCAGCATTAGAGCACACACAATGAGTCACTTCCACCTTGCCACTGCAGGAAAGCACTCACGCAGGAACAGGGTTCATCCCCTTAGTGTGTTCATACAAGACAGCATCATGTCCTTTATACATGAACTACAATATCCAAAAAAACTAACATAAACAATATCAATATAAGTTCTCACTATTCAATGAGGGTGAGAAGTGGAATAATTAAAATACAATTCCAAGCAAGTTTTTTTCCTTAAAATGCAATCTTGACATATTCGTTCTCAAAAATCTCAAATATTTATGAAATGTATAAAGTTGAAAAAAAAAAAGTCCAGAGCACAGAATAAGGTTGGCAAGACGGCTCCATGAGTAGTGACATTTACCTGAGCCCACACACATGACAAAAGAGAAAAACCTACCTCCATGAGCTGTCCTCCGATGTACACACTCTCACAGACATGCATACAGGTACACACTCAGAATTTAAAAAAAAAAATTAACACACAAAACTAAGAGCATAGCAGCATTATTTGTCATAACCAGAACCTGAAAACAACCTAAATGTCCCTCAGCCAAAGAATGGACAAGGAAAATATAGTATATTTACACAATGGAATACTACACAGCAGAAAAAAATAATGACATCTTGAAATTTGCAGGCAAATAGATAGATCTAGAAAACATCATATTGAATGAGGTAACCCAGACCCAGAAACACAAATAACATGCACTCACTCATAAGTAGTTTTTAGACATAAAGCAAAGAAAACTAGCCTACAAATCACAATCCCAGAGAACCTAGACAACAAAGAGGAACCTAAGAGGACATACATGGATCTACATGGAAAGCAGAAAAAGACATACATGGATCTAATGCACATGGGAAGTAGGAAAAGATCTACTGAGTAAATTGGGAGCATGAGGATCATGGGAGAGGGTTGAAGGGGAAGGGAGAGGAAGGGAGGGGAGCAGAGAAAAAACATATAGCTGAATAAAAACAATTTAAAAAAAGAATACATTGGAGCTAAAGATTGTCTTTGTGTCTGCTTGTAAGACACAACTGCAAGAAATAGTTCATTTGCATCTTCCTGGATCTTTTCTCTCTGATACATACATGTTCAAACAATAATGTATTGCTGCTAATGGGATTATTTTATGTGTATAATTTGGAAGCCTGCCTTTTTCAGCCTGACATCATCTTTATGGATATTTTCTCCTTGTCAGTATAGACCAATGGTCTTCAACTTTCCTAATACTACTTTACTTTACTAATACTTTACTTTCCTCATGTTGTGGAGACCCCCAACCACATAAAATTATTTTTGTTGCAAAAACAAACAAATAAACAAAAAAACCACCAGGAAGAGTTAAAGCAAAATGGTTTCTGTTAATTTGCACCAGGCTGTCACAAAGCCCTGTTTCCTAGGAGTCGATTCTAATCCATGTGAGAAGGTGGATGCTTCAAAGCCAGAGCAGGAGCCCAGCACATTTGCAGCCGGCTTCCTCTGACCTGTCCCACATCACAAACACCACACAAAAACTTGCTGGGTTCTTGTTTGTTTGTTTTGGGGGTTGTTTTGTTTTGTTTTTTGGGGGGTGGTCTAGTAAATGAGTGGGACTGTAGTATAGTTTTGTCATAATACAGACATGGGTATTGGTTTACTGATCCTTCCACATTGCTATTTCTGAAAATTTTAGATATTTCTACATTAGCCATGAACAAACCTCGAGTACAAGAAACATAAAAATTAAAAAGAGGACAGGAAAATGGTTTTAGTGAATATAGCACTTTCTGGGCAAGCTGATGACCTGAGTTTAAGCCTCAGACCTGTGTAAAAACTAAGCACAATAGCACGATCCCCTGTAATCCCAGAGTGCCTCCAAGAGCCAGGCAGAGACACTCCTGACGCTTTCCTGGTTGACACAGTGGCAGAGATCCACTCTCAAACATGGTGCAAAGGCAAGAACTAACACCAGAAGCCTGTCATCTGACCCCTACATACAAACCATAGTATGCTTGCATCCACTCTGACACACATACATGCACACATACATAAATAACAGTAATATAAAAAATAAACTAAACTCTAAATAACCTAACAGAAAGTTTTTATCTACTTCCTGTTGGTGAATGCTACATTGCTTCTAGTTTGAAGCTATTAAGAATAAAGCTGCTACAAACACATATTTTCATTTCTTTTGAGTAAATATGTAGGTGTAAGAATGTTACATGATATAGTAAACACACGTTTAATCACGTAAGATGCTCCACCACCTGTCCATGGCATCATGATGGTGTTCATTACAGCTGATGCTCTCAAGAACAATCACGATGCTGAAGACAAACACCAGTCCTTACAAGTGCCAGTCGGGTTCCTCCCAGTGATGGAGAAGCATGGTTACGTTGGAAGCTTGAAATCACTGACAATCACAGAGCATAGAATGTGGTTGTCAACTCTCAGCATTGGGAGTATTTTTACCTTCAGCCATTCTCAGTAGATAGCTGCACCTAATTTTGGCTTCATTTGCATTTCCTTGAGGACCAATCATGCTGAGAATCTTCTTTACAGTTTTAAGAATATCAATATACCTTCCTTCTAAAGTATTTGCTTAAATACTTTACTCGTTTTGGGAAATCATACAGTGGAATACGATTTAGATACAGAAATGAATCAGACACACCAAATAATGAACTATTCAGGAAGCTGGCTAAGAAAAATTCTGTTTATAAAACCCTAAAACAACAACAACAAAAAAAAAGCGAAACTAATCTATAACACCAAAAAAATCACTCACTAGTTGTCTCAGGCAGAGAACACAAGTTGCTTACTGAAGATGGAATGTTTGCATTTTATTTTAGATGGTAGTTACACAGGTATATTCTTTTTCATAAATCAGAGACTTATACATTTAAATTTTATGGAGTTTGGTATATGTAAAGTATACATCTGTGTAAATATTTATACATGAGTTAATTTACCTATCTTTTTATATATAACTATTATATTTCTTATGTGAAAATAAAGGCTGAGTTTTAGTTGTCTACATAAGTTTTAAAACAGCTTCATAACTGCAAACTAATATGTGGCCTAACACCATCCAGAGCCCAGGTACAAGCAAGCCAGTATGATTTCCCACCTATTTTACCATGGTGTCACTGACCATTGAGGAAGAGATGTACTTCTGACAACATACACAGCTTCAGACGGACAGGACAACTCTTACACCTCTGCCACTCTGTCCCTCAGATTCCTGGGAATACTGCCTCCTACAACAGTCCTTCTTGTCTGTCAGACTATTAACAATTCTCACCCATTGAGGATTATCTATCTACTCTTCAAAGAGACATTAAACTGTGTTGATCAAATGTTTCATATGCTTGAAGATGTCTGGTCATTGACTGACATTTCATGCATCTAATGCTGGTATGCATTAAACCACACTGTAAGAAATAATTCTGTGGCATAAATAAATAAAGCGATTACAATTCAAATCAAATAACCAGAAATTCAAAGTCATCCTCAGCTACATAGTAAATTCAAAGACAACCCAAGCTACATATAGACTCTTGTCTCGAAAAATATATATATTTATCTATATAATTTAAATTCACGATTGAAAATGAAATGGGGTTGGTGAGATCATGCAGAGGATATAAGCATTTTCCATACAATCTGGGGACCTGAGTTTTAATTCCCAGAACCTATGCTGAAAGGAGAGAACTTACTCCCAGTTGTCCTCTGACCTCCACGTGTGTGTGATAGCACACTTACACACACCTATAGGCATGCACTCTCCACCATCACATGCAGATACATACAAGACACTTGATATAGAATCAAAAAGTATGCCTTCATCTTCAGATGAACATGTTTGTCTTCAGACTGTCTTTAGGGTTTCTACTCTGATAAAGAGACACCATGACCAAAGCAACTCTTACAAAAGAAAATATTCAATTGGGGAATTGTTCACAGTTCATTATCATCATAGGAAGCATGATGGGAGCATGGCAGCATGCATGGCGCCAGAGCAGTAGATGAGAGTTGCATACTGATCCATAGGCAGCAAGCAGAGAAAGGCACGCTGGACCATGAAGGGGGGGCGGGGGAGTTGATATTTGAGGTTTCCAAATATACTTCCTCCAACACCACCATACTTATTACTCCACAACTCCTAATCCTTCTTCTAATCCTTTCAAACAGTTATACTCCCTGGTGACTAAGCATTCAAACATATAAGCCTATGGGGGGGGGGCGTTGTTATTCAACTCACCAGAGGAACCTTTTAGACTCCTGAACTGACCTAATGATTTACCGCCTCGTGATGATCAGGTAGTTTAGCCTTGATCATAGCAATCATAGTGCTTACTATTCTCAGGGCTGAAACCACCAGGCAGCCCTTGGTCCCAAGTTAAATTAGCGAGAAATGTGTATTGAAACAATAGGAAGCTTCCCTTGGTTTTTCCCATTGCAGGTCAGTTCACATTTCACACAAACTACCTCAAGGGAGTGATGATGACTTCATCTCACACCCTGAACGCTAACAGGGCTTCTCACAAGCTTCCCAACTTCAACTTCCTGATCCACTGCAGTAACCTCAACTGTCAAGGTCAATGCTCAAAAGGAAGTTTACACGTAAACTTACTTGAAAAGTAACAGAAAATTACAGGCACTAAAGAAAAGCACAGAGAAGTTTGTTAAAATACACTACTAAGTCAGAAGCTCCCCAAAAAAATTTTAAGGGCTATAGGTCATCAGAAAAATACAAAGGTAAAATATAAATGAAGATATGAAAACAGACTTTGGACAGGTTAAGAAGTCAATTTCAAAGTGAAAAGAGACGCTGAGTTTTTGTTTGCTTTGCTCCACTATTACCATGGCACACTTAACCTTGTGTGCTTATTATAAAATCCTCCATTGTGCTACAAGGAGACGCTCTGAGCTGACACTGGAAACGCAGCACCTGAAGTGAATTCCAAGTGACAAGCTGCTCATTAATCATCATTTTGAAACATTCATGTTTCAACATAAAGTCTTTTATCTTACTGCTTAAAATTTCAAGTAAATGTGGCAGCCCAACGATCTCCCTTAAAATGCCTTTTCCATCCCACCTCGTGGCAAACCTGACATACCTGCCAATTTATTCTAAAAGGTCACAGTATAAACAAAGTTCTGCTGCATCTAGGAAAAAAAACTTGTTTAGCATAAAACAATGCCATTTGTATACTAGCCACACAACATGAAAAATATAATTCATCAAGAAGAGTGTAAACATTACTATCACAATTGAAACTTTGACAGATATAACAAAGATTTTTTTAAAGTCTTTTTTTAATAGTAATGATCTCTAAAGTAAATTCTAAATTTCAGTAGTTAACATAACTACCTAAAGAGAAAAAAATGAATATTAATTTTTTTCACTTTATAAACACTTTTGTTAAATTATTAAAATAAGATGGAAATCAGGCTAGGTATTTCAAACCCTTGACAACTTCCATTTTTCCCTGGGCATGTGATGAGAACAAGCTGACCTGGCTGAGCTTCAGTTCTCATCTTTACTGTGTCTGCTGCCTGGGACGATGCTTTGACTGTGAGATGACCCCACAGCTCAGGTTCACACAGTTGGTCCCCAGCTGGTGCTGCCCTTTGGGGAGACTGTAGAACCTTTAGGGAGTGGAGCCTGGTTGGAGGAAGTGGCTCACCAGGAGCAGGCCTTAAGGCTTTATGGCCCCATTCTCCCTCTTCTTGGGCAGAGATATATTTATGCCAGCCTCCTGCTTCTGATTCCATGCCTTCCCTACCTGCTACCATGTATTGTCCACTGTGACGGACTGAAGTCTTCTGTGGGCCCAAAGACCCTTTCCTCCTTTAAGTTTCATTTATTAACTTATTTCATCATACCAAGGGAAAGTAACTCGATCAATAACTTGATCACAACAGAAACTACCTAAAAGAAAGGAACTTCCATCTGCATAAAAGAGTAACTACATGCAAATCTTAGCCAAAAGATGGAACAGTGATTTAAAAAACTAATTTACAAGGAAGTAAATTCTAAATGAGACCACCACTGTGTCATTAACTAAAGCTCCCACGAAATGCAATAATATTCAGATCTTCCACAAGCTGAAGGTAAATAGAATTCATTTTTAAAAATTACCCAAAACTGACTTCAGAAAATGTAGAGCATCTGTGTGCCTGTGATGCAGATGTGGGTGGTGTGTGCACATGCATGCACATGCACGTGGATCCACAGGTTGACGTCCTGTCTCTTCCTTAATGACTTGCCTACTAATTTCATAACAAGGTTTCTCAGTGACCCTAGAGCTAGGCTATCTGGTCACTGATGTCCAAGAAACTGCCAGTCCCCTCAGCACCAGCAATGTGATTGTAGTACTGGGGGTCTGAACTCAGGTACTGGCTGCACAGCAAGTACTGTATCAACAAAGCCTTTGCCCCAGCCCAAATGTAAAGCTTTTATAAGAAATACTTTTTGAATTTAGTATCTGCTATTGCCTATATAAATTCAACAAGAAAACTAGAGATCTGTAAGTTCAAGTTGTATGTTTGATGAAATATCATAGCTCAGATAACAATGCCAGATACATTTTGAAGACGGTATGAGTCATGATCCAGTCTTGCTGATAAGAACCTCTTGTAAATTAAGAGTGGCATCTCTGCATCTTTCATCTGCCTCTTACATCTTGTATGTACTCTAGATGATTATTTTGAAGCCAGAGATCCAAGAGCACAGACTTTCATTTTCTGCAGATAAATTCTATCAGCATTGCACCTGCAAAGAGACGGCTCTCTAAACAGAGAAAATGGAAATGTAAAAGACAGCACTTCAGAACTACAGGAAAATGAAATCCTGAGTGGCAGGGGCTCTGCCCGTCGGTACTCAGGCTTCTCCTCTGGCAATAATGAAGTCAGAGTATATAAGAAAGGCTAGGACAGACGGGAGGAGAGACAGAATGGAAATATCTAAGATGTGACAGTCAAAATATTAACAACAACAATTCTTAAAAAGAACAGTCACATCAGCAACAAAAACAGATGCCACAAATGATCAGACTCACTAGCACCTGCTTACTGCTTACACAATAATGCTTAATGAACACTACAATTGTAACACAAAACATTCACCCAAGTTTTCCACACTAGAGAGCTGTCAGGTCATTAAAACAAAAGAATCTAAACATCAGTGAAGTTATCCAAACAGACAACCATAACAAGGTGACAAAAATCTCAAGACAAAGCCAGGGCTGTGCCCCTGGTTCCAGATTCCCTGGCTGACTTTCCAAATGCACACAGTGAAATGTGGACACTTTGCAGTTTGTTTCTCTGCTCCAGACGTCACCACAGTCCTTTACCTCCTGACAGAAGGTTCCTTCCTTCTCCACGGCTTTCCCCAAAATCACAAGAACACAATGGCCTCTGCTCCATCTTCTCCATCTCCTCCACAGCACTTAATATGCCCGCCCGACTAGTGGCTATTTTTTTAATCTTCTCAAAGACTATACCCCGAGTTCACTTCATCCTTCTAGCACATTGCTTTTCCAGTTTCTTCAGACTGTACTTCCTCCATCGATTCCATACTTAGGAATGTCCCTTAGATGTACGTCTTCAACTCCTTTCACCCCATTCTATGTTCAACCCAACATTACATCATTGAACAGCATCCTCCTCTATGCCAGATGTCATCACAGGTGTCTATTTGTGTGGCACTGTAAGTCAAACATGTCCAAACCTAAAGTTGTTGCTCTTTGACTCCCAATATGCAAAGAGACCTGTTATCACCAAACTTTCTCTTCCAATACACTTCAAAGTACAATCTAGCACTGAGTGCCCATGCCTAACATCTATAGGGCTTCACCTCTACAGATTCAGTCTGAGCAGAGATACAAAAAGATGACCATGTCTGGGAAGGAAGGGACAAACCTCTAAATTTGGTTTTTCTATGGAAAGGGTTTCAAACCAAAGTTCTTCTTTATAGAACATGAGTCACGGGAGCGACTATGAAACAGTTTATGAAATTATTAAGAACATAAGATCACAGGAGAAACAACCAACTCTAAATTTAGTCTTTAATCACCTTTTTTTCTCTTAAATTTGGACTTGGGCTTCTTTAAATTAAAAAAAAAATACTTTGACTAATACAAACTTTCTCTCCTTGGGCTACCTCCTTAAAATTTCTTCTCATTTTTATGGTCCCCTATCTAGCTATTTCCCACTGAATCTTACTGCCATGGCACTGGTATCCACTCACGTTGAAGACTTACTTATATACCACCTATTCTCCTTTGTCTGGAGAAGTTTTTTTCATGGAGTATTCATGCTACGCTACAATCACCTGAGGTGGAAGATTCCAGCTCCGTTACCACAGCCAGGCCTTGAGTTGGCCTACCCTAGACTCTACCCCATATAGGAGCTGCTGGAGCTTGTGAGGACTGGTCCTGTGGAACAATACCTGCAGATCTCCAAGAGATGCCACAGGATATGCCAGAGGAGTTCTGGTGAGGATACAGTGAAGATGGTGTACCGGAATATTAGCAAGTAAAGCCAATAGGACAAAAGGCTACACTATATGACACATTGAGGCCCCAGTGCCACCAGGACAATGAAGAGGTGTTGGAGAAACAGGAAAGAAGGAGAAACAAAGAGCTTTCTTGTTTTTTCTTTTGGTTTGTTTGTTTGCTAGCTTGTTTACTGTGTTTTGTTTTCTTTGTTGGGGGTGCTGCAGAGGTGTGGGGAGGATATGGAGAAACCAGGAGGTAAGCAGATTTGGGGTGCATAATGTGAAACTCTCAAAGAATGAACAAATAAGTTAAACTTAGAAAAATAAAAGAAAACAGAAAATAGCTCTCACCATACAGAATTTTCTTTAAAAAAAAAAATTCTCTTCAGGCAGTGATGCCATATACCTTAAAAAAAAAAATCTCTTGGGCTGGAGATATGGCTCAGAGGTTAAGAGCACTGACTGCTCTTCCAAAGGTCCTGAGTTCAATTCCCAGCAACTACATGGTGGCTCAGAAATCTGGTGCCCTCTTCTGGCATGCAAGCATACATGGAAGGAATGTTGTATACATAATAAATAAATAAATCTTTTTAAAAAAATCTCTTATACATGGTCGATGTTTTATGTTACAAATTAATACAAAATACTTCTTCAATTTCTTATTTTAGATGCAATGAATAGGCACTATTTTATAATATTACTTTATAATATACAATGCTGTACAGTAAACACTAAGAACACCAAGTTGGGAAAGGAACAATGTATTTCTTTGTATCTGTGTTCTCAACCATACTAGGCACATTCACCTTCAAATTTATATTGTCTGTGATCATCCTTTGCAGATATGAAAAATGGCTTCCTAACAATCTCTACTCTGCTAATATTCCTTCTCAACTGAAGCCCAGGTACATCTCAGTCCTTGCCACAGCAGATCTCCCTAACAGTCACTCACACCCTGGAGAGCAACTCTTCACTTTCCCAAACTCTTCCAGACTCTGGTCACATCTTCCTTGATCCTCATCAGCACATTTACAGCTGCTACCTTTGCTCTTATACTAATTTCTAACTACCTGTATAGCACTTAGACTCTAAGACAACATCCATAGCCTTCAATATAGCATGATTAATAAAAACCCAGAGACAGATATTGAGGTTCAAACTGAAGGTTAGAAAAGCAAAACAGCCAGTCACTGTATGGGTCAACATGCTACAAGAAGGACAGTGAGCCAGAGACAGGTAAAACAGGAGCCTGTCACAATCAACCTAAGATAGAGGCCTTGCGTGTGGAGGCAAGTGTTCTTGATGACAGGTAAGATGTGAATTTGCGCTTCTGTAACCTAAGACAGGCCCGGTCTAATTATATAGGAAAGGGGGAGCTGTTGGGAGCTGCAGACCCTCAGACCCTGAACTTTCTATGACCTTTTGCTTGCTGTAGGTAAACAACTTGTTTTTCTATACTTGCAGCTACTCTGAGCATGGGACCCTCATGAGTTCCTGCAAGCAAGGAAGTGGTTTCTGGTAGGGTAGGGTTAAAGGGGGAGGAGAAAGGAGCAGAGAAAAATGTAGAGTTCAATAAAAATCAATTTTAAAAGTATTAAAAAAAAAAAGAAAAGAAAAGAAAAGATAGCTCCAGAAAGCATCAAGTGCCTTAAACTACTTAAACCTGGGCTGAAAGTTGGTAAAACTTTGTTGTGTAAGCATGAGGACCAGAGTTTAAAGTGCCCCTACTCCAAGACCTACATCAAAAGCCAGGAGGGCAGCATGCACCTGTAATCTTAGCCCTGGATAAAGCAGAAAAAAAAGAGCGACTCCTGAGGCTTGTTGGCCAGCAAGTTTAGTCAAATTGGTGAGCTCTGGGTTCCGTGAAAGATCTTGTCTCAGAGATGAGGTAGAGAGTCATTGACACTTGACATCAACCTCTGGATTCCACACGTATGCACTCACTTGCACATACACAAACAAAAAGCAAACAATAATCTCTAAATTTACATGAACATACAAAAATAAAAACCAAGGTTTAGATAAGAAGTTCATACAACATTGCATGTGACTGCAAAAATGCCAGAAATGATGACGTTCAATGTCATTGAGTTGGATAAGTAAGGTAATAAAATATACGTAATGGGGCTGGCCATAGCTCAATGGTAAAGAGCTCTGGCTGCTCTTGCTGGGAGCCCAAGTTTGGTTCTCAGCACCTGAATGGTGGCTCACAACCATTTATAACTCCAGTCACAGGGACCCCAGAGCCTCTTCTGGAACATGATGCATGTACAAACATGCAGACCATAGACATAAAATAAACACTTTCATAATATCTCGGTGATAGATAATATAGTCATTTAATGCTATTAAGTTGGGTGGGGTTATTCATGCCTGTGATACCCACACTTAGGATGCTAAGGCAAGAAGATAACAAACTGAGAACAGCCTGCACTACATAGTAACAGAAAAAGAAGGAAAGTGAGGGGGAGACAGGGAGGAAGGGAGGAAGAGGAAGAAGGGAAGGAGGAAGGAAGAGAAATATTGTGATATTTTAAGAAAATATTTTAAAAGAAATTAATGAGTTCTAAATGTTACATACCATAATATCAAAATATAAACCATATAATAATATCTTCACATATTGATACTTCACAAAATTTTTACAAGATGGCTTACAAACTTAAAATTAGTATAAAACATTTTAATCCGCTTTTCCAAAAAAAAAAAGACCTCAATATTAAAAATACTCATTTAATTATAAAGTACTAACTCAAAGTATAGAACAACATTGGTTAAGATCTATTTTATGGAGGAAAAGGGGAAAATTAACAACTTAAATAATTCCATCCTTAAAGTGATTAAGTTGTGTGATTTTTTTTTAACTGTAATGTCACATAAAATGAATAGAGAAGAAACTCCCAAGTCATTTCATGAGGCCAGAACTAACTGGGTATTGAAATCAGATGAATGTTATAGTACAACTCTAGACCAGCATCCTTTGTGGGAAATAAATAAAACATTTAGCAACCAATTTGATATAGTAAATTTATTCCATGAATGCAAAATTGGTTTAATGTTTTAAATCAATCTAGTCAGAAACATTAATGAATTTTTTGTTTAAGCACATAGTCATCTCAATAAATAAACAAATATACCAGACAAAATTCAATATGCATTCATACCATTAACTCTAATACCCAGGAAACTCAGCAAACTAAAAATAGGGAGCAATTTTTTTTAATTCTGATAAAAGATGTTTGGAAAACATATAACTATTGCCATTCTTAATACTGAAAAATAAATATACCCCACTCCTACCATTAAGATTAGGAACAGTCAAACCCACAAACCTAGTTCCTGATCCACAGTCCACAAATTATCTTTGTACATGATCCCCCTTCCCAGACAAGTGTAGCTACCACCCCTTATCAAACAACCCTCTCTTTACAACAAATGGAGACTGAGACCATACAGAGATCCACAGATTATGGAGAGCCCAGCCTCGACAAATACATCTACATCACAGCTCCTGCCTCTGAGCTCAGAACATCATAGATGAGGGAGCAGAGAGACTGTAAGAGAGAACTGCAGGAGGTTGGCTGTGAAACAGTCTCTCCTGGAAATGGCAATATAAACAACAGCCCTATCAACAGACATGCTAACATGAGAGTGGGAAGATGCTGTGGGATCCACCCAGACACATAACTACAACTCTTAGAGGGCAGAGAACTACCCTCTCCCGGGCATGAGCCCACACACACACACACACACACACACACACACACACACACACACACACACGACAATAATGACCAAAGCAAAGTGGACTGTCAGCTTGCTTGACAGGGAGCACTGAAGAACAGCTGAGAGAGGTGAGAGGGAGGAAGAAGAAAGGGGAAAGTGATGCAATTCTTCAATTAAAAACATACTTTTAAAAAAAAGAACTGGATAAAAAGGTCAGAAACAAGACAAGAAAGCAAAATCTCACTGTTTTTAAATAGCCAGATATACTGGCCTGCATTATCAGTAAAGCAATAATAATGGTAATACATAACAAGCATATAAACAGGAAGAGGTAAAACTATTAATTTACATACTATAAAGGCATCTATGTATCATAAAACAAATCTATAAAGGTATTAAAATTGAGTTTATCATTGTTCTAAGATAAAATAATAATAATTTAAAATCAATTCTACATACTAAAAGTTCACCATCAAAAACATAAATTCTTATTTAAACATTAAAGAAAGTAAAATATATAGAAAGTATATGAGGTGGGGATACTCAGGAGGGGAATACCTGCCAGACTCTAGGTTGACCTCCAGCACTGCAAAACCATCAACATAAATAAAATATGTAATATGTAACATATAATTCCCAAGAATATGCTAATGAAAGTATCATTCAGCAACGTTGGTGGTGCAGATCTCTATAAATCAGCATGGGAGGGTGACACAGGAAGACCTTGAGTTCAAGACTAGCCTGGGCTACACAGCGAGACTCTTTCAAAAAAACAAAAACCAGGGCCAGTGAGGTGGCTCAGTAGATATAAGTGCTTGCTGGCAAGCCTGACACTGAGTTCAGTCCCTGGGTTTCACATGGTGGAAGGGAGAAGAGGTTTAGACAAACTAAGCCACATGGAAAGGAGCCTCTCCAACCTGCTGAGCTGCATGCAGGCTGTGCAGTAAACTCTGGGTGTCTAGCTTTCGTGAGCTGTCACTCATGCTGTGGTGGACTTTGGTGATGCAGCTGTCTTTGAGTCTTTTCTGCTTCAGTTAAGTAACCCTTCTCCCATATTCTTGTAAACAACTCCAATAAAACTCCAATAAAAGCTCTAATAAAGCTTGGTTCACCAAATCGGACTTTGGTGGTGTCCGTACTCCCACCATGGACTCCGTACCCATGAGTAAGTAGGATGTGTGTGTTACATCTCCACAGTAAAGTCTACCACACAACAAAATACACACAAACATATTGATATGCAAACAAGTGATACCAGAGGGGAACAAAAATGGGAGGGGTGCTAACTGGGAATGGAGGCAGGAGGTCAATACAGAAGGAGGAGGGAGGAAGAGCAAACGATGGCTGTTTGATAAAGCCTGAAAAATCCTATTATTTTATATTTATCTAAAAATTATACATAATACAGATAAGTTTCTATTTTAAAATACAGAAGAGGGGCTGAAGAGATGGCTCAGTGGTGAAGAACACTTTCTGCCCTTGCAGAGGACCTGAGTTCAGTTCCTGGCACCCAGATGGCTGATCAGAACCATCTGTAACCCCAGTCCCTGACCCAACACCCTCTTGTGGCCCCCTCAGTCACTAGGCACGAACGTGGAACACAAACACATATGCAGTCAAAACTCCCATACATGCAAAACTTTTAATCACTAAAAATAAAACACAGACAAAAAATTCTGACCCTGTAAACTTTAGTGGAAGTCAAGTGGTGTATCACACCATTCCTCAGTCATCTCCTGGAGAGCTATAGAATCAACTAGATATAATTCTCTTCTCTGTTTTGATTTTTCACTTGAATTTACAAATTACTCAAGCACATTAGAGGAAATATTTTCTGCACTACTCCCAACTTCTAAAACACGAGCTGCCAGCCTAACCTTACAGGGCTCTTTAAGTAAGGTAAAAAAGATTCCAAGGGATTGTATTTCTATGACACAAATTTTCAATGTGTGTAAATCAGATGATAGGTTTTGTACTCCCTGAAAAAGTCCTACATGTGTAAATAGATAAGCAGTGAAGCTGAACAAACAGAATTCGAAACTTGAGCTGAAGAATGCAGCAGGCAAGAAGACTGGCGGTGAGGCTCAGCCAGCCCAAAGTACAGACAAGAGAAAGGACTAACTGGAAAACAGCAGCAGTTTGATCCTCCACTCCCTGCCCTCCAAAAGACAAGGTGCATCTCAGAAAGAGCCAAACTCAAACCAAAGCTGACATCTTTGAAGCCCTCTGCGACCAAGTTCGTCACTGTATCGTATTTGTGGTCTCTTCATACACACACGTCTCTCACTGACTGCACACTGTCCCCCAGCAGGGGTTTGGCCTCACACAGTGAATACTTAAGTTACTGACTTGACATAAAATAAATATCCTTTGGCTAGGGTCTAGGGGGAAAAGTCAGTAGCATAGTGTTTTCCTTGTATGCACAAGAACTTAGATTCAAAAACAAAAAATTATAGTTACCAAAAAAAAAAAAAATCGGCAGGGCGGTGGTGGCGCAGGCCTTTAATCCCAGCACTCAGGAGGCAGAGGCAGGCGGATCTTTGTGAGTTCGAGACCAGCCTGGTCTACAAGAGCTAGTTCCAGCACAGGCTCCAAAGCCACAGAGAAACCCTGTCTCGAAAAACCAAAAAAAAAAAAAATTGGTCAGTTATAAAAGACCAAACACTCCTTTTCAATATGCTTTCTCTGGCACAGATTAAGCCACCAAAATGAAGAAGCACATGTGGGTGACTTAATCTACTAAATGGCCAATCCTACTTCTATCTTATGATTGATTTAACTAATACAGATTCTTTTATGTTAATTCTAATGTGCCATGTGTGCAAGGTTTTATTTCCTCCTCTCTAGCTCTTCTTACTCTCATTAATGATGAATCGGAAAACTGAAACTCAAAGTCATACAGGTACATAATTATTACTTTTTGATACCCAGTCTCTGTTTTAAAATTACACCCTCAACACTTAATCAATCCTGTAACACTTTTCATATTACAGCTCCCCCTGTGTGAAAGATTTTAAATTGAAACCCCAACAGGTGATACATCTTTCTTTGTAGTGGCTGAATATTTTGCTGCTCTATGAGAGCAGAACTGTCAAAGAACTGGATTTGCAAGTACCCCCTCCCAAAACTATTTCAGTAATCGGCTGTTTCCTAGCAACTGAATCAGCTGACACTTTCTCATCACAAGTAGGCAACAGGAATAAAATCAGCGTTTCACATACGCATTAGTCGGCACAGTTAAGAGAAACAAGGCACAGTGTGGAAAACTATTCATTACTTCCTAAGAGTCTGCACTGAAACTTTCAAATGGGTAATTATAATTCTTAATAGGATACATAACCTCAGAAACAGGAGCACTTACAAAGGAGTGTGGGGCTGTCTGACTTCTACGAGGAGTAAGGGAGAAAGAGAAAAGCACAAAAGTGAACACAAAAGTAGGATTTCTGAAGTCAGAAATAACTGTCCCTGGGAGCTCAGAAATGTTCTACACATGGCGTCTGGCGCGTATTAGCAGGTGCTTTGTTCTCATTTTGCACACAGCTGAACTGTATCCATCCTGATTTCATTTCCTTTAACAACAAAAATTCGCATCCAAACACACAGTTCTCACAGGCAACTCATCAGATCTGGGTAGCTAATCTTCATGAGACATGGCATTGGCCTTTAGAGATAATTAGTTAACTCCAGCATAATCTTTACCCTACAGTCACTGAAGTATTTAAAATGTTCGTAGAAACACTGCTTGAGTACAATACAGAGGAGAGGTTTGGTTGAGCCTAGGAAAGGCACCAGACTATTGAAAAGGCACTGAGCTCAAGATGCTACATTAGACCTGTGGCAAAAGACCTGTGTTCTTCACTGACAGACTCCATGAGTCTGGAAGCTATTCAATATTTATGCAATTAAACATACATAGACAAAATAGAAAGCTTCTTATATATATAAAAAAAAAACCTCAAGGAGTGAATATGAAAAAATACACTGTATACATGGATGACATTCTCGAAGAATTTATAAAAGTATTATAATTTTAAGAAGGCATTGTGGTATGTGGGGAGGATGGAACTGGCCCTGCCCCTCATCTAGCCAGAGCAGGGAGAGCTGGCCCTGGGGGCTCAGGTGCAAGAAGAGCTGGCCCTGCATCTCACCCTGCCAAAGTGGGAGCCAGCTCTGTTGTTGTGGATCTGGAAAAGCTCCACAGGCTGACCAACTCGACTACCACTCAGGCCCAGATTCAGGGCTTTGAGTTGGCTCACCCCAACATCTTCCCCATGGCTGGTCCTGTGGATCCAAAGCTGCAGCATCCCCCACAACTCAGGGCAACAAAAGGATATCTGAGAGTTCCATAAGGGTCTAGTATTGACCCTGTAGCAGAAGTACCAGAGGCCTTGAACTACACTGACAAACTCTCAAGAAAAGCTGTGTGGGCTGATTGGGCAAAAAGGTATACTGCATGACACACGAACTTCAAATGCCACTACGACAAATATGTGATGGAGATGCAGAAAACATGGAGGAGTGGAAGGGTTCGTGCACAGAACACTGTGGTTGATAGAGGAGCAGGCGTTGCCCAAGGGGTCAACAAGAAGCTTTTGCTTTTTGGAGTTTTTTTTTGGTTTTGGTTTTGTTTTGCTTTGGTTTTGTTTTGGTTTTGGTTTGCTTGCTTGCTTGCTTGTTTGGAGGGTTGGGGGTTGTTTTTTGTTTTTAATTAACTTTAGGGGGAGGTTACAAGGATGGGAGCACATATGGAGGGACTAGGAAATGAGTGGGTTTGGGGTACATGATGTGAAATACTCAAAGATGTAAAAAAAAAATTTTTTAAATATGTTAAAGAAAAGAAACTAGGCCGGGTGGTAGTGGCACATGCTTTTAATCCCAGCACTCAGGAGGCAGACAGAGACAGGTGGATCTCTGTGAATTCAAGGCCAGCCTGGTCTACAAGAGCTAGTTCCAGGACAGGCTCCAAAGCTTCAGAGAAACCCTGTCTTGAAAAAACAAAAAACAAAAACAAAAAAAAAGAAAATAAACTAATACTACACTCATGTATGTTAAAAGGGGTGGGGGGAGGACGAAGAGGAAGAGGAGGAGGCAGCATTCTGCTAAGCCCTACCACACAAAGTAAGAAAGACAATGATTTGCTGGCATTTGGAAAACAGGTCATAAAGAGACTTCAAGAATGGGCTTATCGCTATATAAAAAGACACAAGAGCATATCCTTTCTCTCCCTACACACACCATCTGAGAATGCAACAAGATAATCATCGCAGGCCAATCCAGAAGCAGGCCCGCACCAGATGCCTCCAGAACACAGACAAACATGCTTACAGTTTGTCCCACGCTCTACACGATAACCAGTTATAGTAGACTGATCTGAGACGGTCTCTATCAAGCAGCTGTATTCTAACATCTAAAGAAAAGGACCAAGACCATACACAGATGATACCATACAACTCTAAAACCCTCTCACACTCACACTACCAGCTATCCATGCTAATAACATTTTCTGGAAACCAAAAAGGCCAGAAAGGAGTGAATCATTAAAGTTCTCCCTATCAATTTTATGACAAAATATAAACTGTGTAAAGCATTGTAGAATGAAATCAAAAGAAAAAGTAAAACTTCCTAAAATACTATGTTACACAGAAGTCTATCCCTTTAAATGAACATCTCATGTGCGGAGCACTCTGGGATTTTAAAGAACTTTAATATGCATTTACTAGTTTTCTCATGAGTGAACTTAATGAATCAGAAACCTAGAAATATTTTGCTAATTTTTTAGTTGTTACTCAATGACATCAGCATACTGACTAATTAATATATAGAGATATGCATGATATACACATACTTCAAAGCAAATTTATCACTGCCCGATAATTACGTAAGTTCAACACACCCAACACCAAAATCTTTTCTCCCCCAAATACTTCTGTTGCACATCCCTGCTGCAAACACCTTCCCAGCAATAACACCAACATTCTCCAGTAATGACTCCAAAGAAGGCATATGCAAGATGAACTACTAAAATGGCAAAAAAATGACTACCATCTACTTCTATTCTTCTCATACCCATTTTTAATTCCCATCTTATAACGGCTACCACTGTACACTAGTCAATATGATACTTTAGTTGAAGGATAATAATCAAAAACATTTGGTATGAGTTCTCCCATGATAGTTCGATAGAATTCAGCAGTGACTCCATCTTGTCTTGGGCTTTTCTTCCAGTGGACTCTTTGTTAAAATTTCAATTTCACTGCTTATAATGGGTCTAGTTATTTATACCTTCAGGGATTAATTTTGTAGATGATATGCTTTGGAAAATTCTTCTATTCTGGGTTATCCAGTTTTTCGGATTATTAATTTCATAGTAATTTCTAATGGCATTCTGAAATCCATTCAAGTCAGCAGTAACGCACCCATTTTGATCTCGAATTTGATCAATTTGCATCTTCTCCCTCTTTCATTGTCAGTTAGCTAAAGGACTGTCTGTCTTATTAACTTTTTCAAAGAACCAACACTTTCTTTGGCTAACTTTGTATAGTTTTCTTTTACTCAGTTTCTTCTCTAGTCATTATTTCTTGTCATCTACTGTGCGTAGGGCCATCTGCTTGTTTCTGGAGAGTCTTGCGGTGCATTGTTGGGTTATTTATTTAGAATTTATCAAATCTCTTTAACATGAAAACTTATTGCTATAAACTTTCTTCTTAGGACTTCCTTGGCTGCATGCAGGTTCTAACAGGATGTATTTTCATTATCATTTGTCTCTGGGAATTTTTTAATTTCCTCTCTCATTTCTTGGACTCATTCAAAGGTTTGCTGTTTAGTCTCCAAGTATTTTATGGTTTCTGTTGTTTCTCTTAATGTTAATTTTTAGTCTTATTTCATGATGGTCTAATAGAAGACATAGACTATTTCAATTTTTTTGTATTTGATTTGTACCTTATGATGAGATAAAATTTAAAAGAAGGTTCCATGTGTTGCTGAGAAAAATATAATCTAGTGATATTTCATTCGTATTTTAATAAAGCTTGCCTGAAGATCAGAGAGTAAAACAGCTGTACTGACCAGCCATTCAAATCAGGTAGTGGTGGTACACACCTTTAATCCCAACTAGCCACACTAATTGGCCACAGAAGCCAGGCAGTAGTGGCGCAAATCTTTAATCCCAGCCCTAGAGAGGAATATAAAATGGAAGGAAGCAGGTTTCAGGCTCAGTCTCATTCTGAGGATTCCTAGAGACTGGACTGCCATTTTCAAGCTGAAGAAGAGAGGGAAGAGCCAGTAGCTGGTGCCAGTGGTCTTCAGGTTGAATATCTGTCTCTAGGTTTTTATTAATCATGCTACATTTGGTGTCCAACGTTTGGGGTAAGAATTTAGGAAAAAGAATTCAGTAATCTACCTTTTTTCTTATCATATCTATATCCTCCCTTTTTCTTTTCAGAGTAGATTCAAGAATTACCCTTTTATCCTATTATATCTATAATGTATATTCCTCATCTGTTGGGTGGAATACTCTGTTAAGTCCAATTCATTTATAGTATATTTTAGCTCTGAAATTTCTTTGTTTTTAATTTGGAAGACCTATCTAAACTTGAGAGTGGAGTATTCAAGTTCTCATTATTATTGTGTCAGGACCTATGTGGTCTTTTGAATATTTTTGTGTTCCATAAAATTAGGGACTCCAATAATTTATGTATAAATGTTTGCAATTGTTCTATTCTCTCGATTCTTTTAATATGCATTATCCTTTTTATTTCTTCTAATTAGTTATGGTTTGAGGTTTATTTTGTCTATGTAAGACTAGATGTGCCACCCTATTTACATTTTCTGTTTGCTAAGTAGCTTGTTTCCCTCCTTTGCTATTAAGTATTTGGGTGCCTTTCCTGGTTATGTGCTTTTCTTGGAGACAGCACATAGTCGGGCCTTGTTTTGTCATCCAGCTCTGAGTTTGCATCTTTCTACAGTGGGTTGAAGCCATTGACATTTAAGGTTATTATAGAAAAGAGTGCTATTCCCTATAAATTTATGTTACTGTGCTAGCTAGTTGTATGTCAGTTTGACACAAAATAGAGTCACTTTAGAAAAGGGAATCTCAATTAAGAAAATGTCCCACTAGGCTGGCCTGTGAACAGGTCTGTGGTGCACTTTGTTGACAAATGATTGATGTGGGAGGGCCCAGTTGACTAAGAGTGGTGCCACCCCTAGACAGGTGGTCCTTGGGCCTACAAGGTCAGCTCAGCAAGCCAAATAGTAAGCCAGCAGGCTTCCCCGTGGTTTGTTTCAGTTCCTGCGTACAGGTTCCTTCCTGGAGTTCCTGCCCTAATAACCTTCAAAGGTAGACTGTTATATGGAATTATAAGCAAAAGAAACTCTTTCCTCTCCAAGTTGCTTATGGCCATGGTGTTTTATCACAGTACCTGACCATAAAACAGAAACTGGTACAAGGAGTTGGGCGTTGCTGGGATAGCCTGACCATGATGGGTTGAGGAGGATTGTGGGAGGAATCTGGAACCTAGGGCTGGTTGTGCTGCAGATGGCGAAGCTGGAGAAGTTCCAGCGCCAAGCCCTCTGGAATATAGACAACCATGAGCCACAGCAGTCTGACACTGAGCTGTGCATGTTCAGGTTTGGTTTTGCTTTGATTTGAATGAAACTAACAGTGCACTGGTTCTTCCCACTTGGAGTGTGAAAGTTTTTTTTATATAACAGGATACCACAGTTTGAAATTTTATATAATTGGAACTGTACAGGGACTTTGACCATCTTAAAGAGTGTTTATATTTTAGAAAGACTTTGGAAACCTTAGAGAAACTTTGAACTTTGAAAAAGACTTTGGATGTTTTAAAGAAACCGAATTGTGCAGGCTAGTTCTATATCAACAATACAAGCTAGTCATTTTGGAGGCAGGAACCTCAACTGAGAAAATGTGCCATCAGATTGGACTGTAAATCTGTGGTGCAGTTTCTTGACTGATGATTGATATGAGAGGGACAAATTCACTATGGGTGGCACTACCCCTGGATGGTTGTCCTGGGTTCTGTAAGAAAGTAGGCTAAGCAAGTCATGTAAGCAAGTCAGTAAGCAGCACTCCTCCAAGGTCTCTGTTTCAGTTCCTGCCTCCAGGTTCCTGCCTGTAGTTCCTGCCCTGATTCCCTTCAGTGATGGGCTGTGATGCAGACAGACTGTAAGCAAAATAAACCCTTTCCTCACCAAGTTGCTTTTATCACAGCAATAGAAACTCTGATTAAAACAAGTGACGTTCCATTTTGCTGGGTTTTTCTTATTTCTTTTCCTGTTCCCATGTTAGTTTTAAGGGTTTGCTGAGTTGCTGTGTCTGATACGCCATTTCCCCAAATCTAGTTTGTTTATCTGTAGTTACACTATCCTCCTCCCTATAAACATTCTACTAAGAACTTTCTGCAGTGCTGGCATGGTTGTCACGAATTCCTTTTATTTGTGTTTTCCTTGAAATTCTTTTATTTCTCATTAATTTTGAAAGATAGCTTTGCAGTATGTAACATTTTTGGTTCACAGGTGTTTACTTTGAGCTGGAAGCATCTCATTCATTCTGTCTTTCACATTTGCAGATGAAAAGCCAGGGGCAATTCTGATATTTCTGCCTTTGAATATAAGTTGGTGTTTTTCTCCTACTTAGAGGATTATTTCTTTGCTTTGTAATTTTGACACCCTGACTACAATATGTCATGGAGAATTTCTTCTCTGGGCATGTCTATTTGATTCTCTAAGCACCATGTGCTTGAAAGCCTGCTTCCATCCAGTTCTGAGGTCTCCTGTAGTTTCACCAGTCTGTCCACTCCACTCAGTTTTACCTCGGCTCATTCTTCTACACCATCAGTACGAGCTTGGCCTCTTGAATGTGCTCCAGACTTCTTGGAAATATTATCCATTTTTATGAATTATGCCTTAATTTTTTCCTTATATATGTCCTGACTCTGTTCTCCATGTAATGGTCTGTCCTGTCCCTTTAAGAGACAAGCCCCACCCACTCCCCCCTTCCCTCCTCTATGGCTACAGTCTCCTCTCTCTCCCCGACCCTTCCTTTCCTTCCATAACCCACTAAATAAATACTCACTCTGAATGGCGTGCCTACCCATCCGGGGCTGTCTCTTGTGCTTTTTGTCTGAGTATCTCCTTCTATGTTTCAAACTCCTTGCCAAATGTTCCTCCATATTTTGAACTTTCAGCTCCAATTCATTAACTGTTTTGTTCATATCGGAGACCACCTTGTCAAAGTCATGGATAAATTTCTCTAATTTATGCATCACTATTCTAAGTGATGGTTAATTCTTTTGAACAGTAAGACTCTAAATTCTTTCTCAGACATTTCAGCTTCTGTAATCTTGCACTTCCTCACCAGGGACGGGTCACCAGTAGTGGTTATGGCATATTCTTTGTATTGCAGGTTTGGGATTGCAGTGCAAATAGGACTGTTCACCCCTTAACTGTTGGGGAAGGCCTTTCACATCTCTCTCTGAGTTATTGGTATTTGGCGTGTGACAATGTAACTGTAGTCTTCACACAGAACTACCCAGATGTGTCCCAAATTTCTACTCTTTATAATAATACCAGTTATATTGGATCAAGGCCCCTGCTCTACTACTGTGTCTGCAGTGGCTCCATTTCCAAATATATTCACATTGTGAGGGAGTACTAGTTACAGCTTCAACACATCAAAATTGGAGGGGAAGGAACAAAAGTGTCCGCACTCCTCTCAGGTGCTGAGAACACAGCCTGCAACTCATTACAACAGTTTGGGGCCAACGTGGCTGGCTAAATCCACTTAAAAACCTGAGAGGGCTTAAAAAGGAGAGCTTTTTCCTGCTTGTTAAATCTACCTCAGAGAGATTTCCTGGCTCGACAATAGCACCAAAAAAGCTGCGCCATTTT
>JAQHUG010000139.1:1620525-1638836 GCA_028555095.1 Dicrostonyx torquatus | reverse complement strand
GGTTAAAGCAAGATGTGAGAGTTAGCCAATAAGAGGCTAGAGATAATGGGCCAGGCAGTGTATTAAATAAATACAGTTTCTGTGTAATTATTCCGGGTATAATCTAGCCAGGACCAAAAGCAGGCCCGCAGCTGGGAGCCGAGCACCGGGAACATGGCCCACTCCTCCTCATTGCAACAGCATTATCCAAGCTGTATTGTATACTTAGCCAATTATCATGGCCAAAAAAATTGCCTCGCCTAAAGTTGTGGTTCTGACACTTCGTTTTGTGGTTCATGGGATCAAGACACTCTGCATGCTCCCAAATAGTAATATCCTCAACAGAAATGCAAGATCAATCTTAAGAGACAGCAGAGGCGAGGAACTGTGGAGGCAAGCCAAGAAGCCCCGCTAGTGTTTCAGAGCTAATTTTGGCTAGTGCTTTACAAAGCTTAAATACATTTTACAATCTTTTACCCATTCATTTCATAAATTTGTGGGGAGCACTTGCTGAACATTTGTCTTTCACACAGTTCAAAGTGTTAGGTGTGTATTTGCGGTTTATCTTCCTGATGATACAATGTGGAAAAAAAGACCGTATGGCAGATTTTCACAAGATTTTACTTTTTCTCCCTATTCTCTGGGTAGAAAATGGAGGAATCTGAATACAAGGGAGTAAAGACAGAATTCTGTGTGTACCTAAGTTTGCAACCAGTGCCTGTGCAGCAGATTACACTAACCTTGTGTCTTGGTAGCAGATGCAGCCCTTCCCCAACAGTTCAGAGATGAACTCTCTGTAATCAGGAGACAATGACTGTTTCTTCTGAGACCCCAGTCTACAGTACTTTGACAGAGCAGCCATAAGGAAGTGATACAGCTCGTGCCTTAAGCCATTTCAAGCATAATAAATACTAAGACAAAGAACAGAATTCAAGGACACAAAAAGAAGCTCGTGTGGATGGTATGTTACAAGAAATATGATGTCTGACCCACTTCTGCTACCGTGAGAGAAGCCAAACCAAGGACAAAGCATACGCACATGCGTACGGGAAAGACAACTACAGAGAAACAGCTGGAACACTAATGAGGACACTAGTGTCGCTCAGACAACTTCTGGACTTCTTGAATTTATGGGCTAACACACTCCGTTATTGTTTAAGATACCATAGATTTGTTTCTGTGACCAGCAACTGGGAAGCTGGAGTGAAATGTAGTGTATAATCTCTGAAGCAGGGAAGTATCAGGAGGCTTTCTGTTACTAGAAACAGAATTGAGGAAGGAGTCTCAACTGCCTCAAGGCTGGTTCCAACATCCCCAAAGCTTTCAGAAACATGCGGTGATGGCTCCGTGACTATGTAGAATAGGAGCATTAGTGGACAGCATTCGCTGCTGCCTACTGTCCTGAAAAGAATGTACCTATTTCACACAAAGAAATGCTATCCAAAACAGAGAAATGGATTGAAACAAGAACCACAGGACAAAGAGAATGCCAACCAATAAACAAGTAGGTCCATAGTGGTGGAGTCACTATTCTTATTCATAAACACATTGTGGGACAGAGTAAATCACAGGGAAACAATTTAGAGCATCAACCATAATAAAGGTTTATAATATAGCATGGAATTACGGATGAAGAAAGAATATTAACAGCTAAATACCTACTAAGACCTGAGTAGTAAACCAGTTAGCACACACACAAGGCCCTTGGTTCCATCATTAATACCACATACACATTTTCATGGAAAAACAGGTGTTTCTATAAACTGCCTCACCAAATTAAAATAGCAGATATTTTAGCCTTCCCAAATAACTGAATGATGCATGCTTAAATGACCCTAGAGAGTCAATAATAAGAATTATTTATACCAGAAACACTACAATCTCATCTCAGAAGGAAAGTTGACCACATGCTTACACAATTGTCATTACAGCTTCATGATCACCCTTCGACTCTGAAGTCCTCTTCCACAATAAGAGCAAAAAAGCATAAAAGAAACTGACCTAGATTAAAAGTCAAGTGTCATCACTCTGAAGTAAGACTTCAACAAACTAAATATACTGTCATTTATTCAACATAGCTCTTTGAATGTCACATAGTTCTGGGCTATTTACTCAGCAGTAGCCCTATCACTGTTTTTAGTACCTAAATATAAACACTTTTTGCTAGAGCTGATGGCACACAGGTCAGCAGGAGATGACTCCCTAGCAAGCCCGAGGCCCTAGGTTTCAACTTCCAACACCAAAAAATAAGAAAACCAAACTTGCTTCTCCAATGCCCTCTATTGATAGAAATATAGCAATTCACAACAGAAATCTAGAAGTTATTTCCACCAACGGCCACATTGCTTTTAAGGACCACATAAAAAGTCCATCTCCAAGCAGAAATGATTTGTAGGATAACCTACAGAGGCCGCTGCCATAATTAGTAGTCAGTCACCCATTAGTGCTATTTAAGAAAGCAATAAGAAAACCATGTGTGGAGACTAACACTTTAGAAACCTAGGATTCCACAATTAACAACACAATACCACAGGCAATCAAAGTGTTACTATGAAAACTAAATTAACGTATTCTGTAAAAGAGCACAAAACACAATCACCAGGGATTTATAATGATGTCAAATAAAGATATAAAAGAGGATACTTACTGCCAGAGCCTTAGACAGTGTGGCTCTAAACTCGTTCAGGATGATGGCCACAATGTCTTTAAGCGGCACATAAGCAAGGCCATCTTCCAAATAGACCTTCCTTCCTTTGAACAGGTCCAGAGCATCAGCAAAGGGGATCTTGGGTTCAGAGTGAAACAGGGAAACAGATCAGTTTCTATTGTTACCAGGTCCTGAGACTTCAAACGTTAAGTAAAACAAAATCCATTCATTCCAGAAGCTCCAAAAAGAAAAGAGGAAAAAAAATGTATTCCTTAAAACCAAATAGTTAACATTAGGAAGAATTAACAGTGTACAAAAAAAAATGTTTTAGAGTACATGTTTCAAAAGACAGTAACCATAATTTAAAAAAAGTCAAAAAGGATGTTTCCTTTTAATTAAAACCTACAAATTTCTGAAATATAAACCCCAAAATTTTAAACTTCTACATCAAAATCTTTAGACATGTTATAGTCACCTCATGACAGGTTCAGAATTTGTCAAATAGTGCTCTTCTAATTTTTATCTTTAAAAAAATATCCAGTGCTAAAACTTAGCTGTAACTGAAGCTAATTCCCAATCTGTTCATCTAAGCTTCTGTTCCTCCACTGGAGAAGCGTATATGAAGAGTTTCTCTCAACACCAAGAAGTTGAAATAATGACCCTTCAGTTTTGCTGTTAAATATCTGCCCTAAGAATTTAAGTATTTATTTTAAAATAAAACGAAAATTAAGTCCTATGAATTACCCCATCAATTAAGAGATAAGCATAATATGATCTTAGTTGACTGTGAAAATCATCATTCTGGAAAATTTTTTTTTCATTCTTTTGAAAATTAAGCAATGAAAATGTTTCTAGTCTTGGGCAACACTGAAATCTGCCTGGCTGCAGTTTGGTGCATTTGATGACACCTCACACTCTGAACAGATCATGTGTTATTTAAATGCTTTTCATTTTATTTTATTTTATTTTTAAATTATGTGTATATGTTGTGTTTGTGTATGGATATGAGCACATGTTAGTACACTGTCCAGAGTCTAGACGGTGTGTTGGATCCCCAGAAGCTGGACTTATTGGCAACTGTGAGCTATCCAACATGAGTTTGGGAACCGAACTTGGGTCCTCTGGTAGGGCACGTATGTCTCCAGTCTGTGATCACATGTCTTTCAACTAGAAAGCTTATGACAAATGTACTGCTTCCATGACTACAATATAGATCTTGTCCCCAAAGAGTTCATAATTTATTTAAGAACAAGAAAAAGACTTGTGGATTATCAAACAGCTCCACAAGGCATCATGTGTGCTATGGTTTGCAACAAGTAGTACACAAGACAGAGCAGAGGCGCAGGGAAGAAGGGTTAGTGCAATGCAGGCAAGAGCAGAGCATGGCATTTGGAAGCAAGCTCTAGCCCAAGCCTCGAATCTATTCTAGTCTACTACTGGCTTATGATTTAGTGAGTGAAATAAATTCCTCTGAACCTCAGAGAACAAATCTGTAAATCTGGGAAAAGGAAGGAAGACAGAAGCTAAATAAGCCCACTGTGTCCTTTTCTGTAACAGTCTAGACCTCTAGCTTACTGTGGAAAGCACAGTGCAAACAAAAACGCCCAGGCAGGAGCAGCAGATGCTGTGATGGTCCAGAAATGGCTATGTGTGCTGTAAATCAAGGACCTAATCCTCATACACTATGCTTGGAAGGAGGTTGGATGATGGCTCGATGTGAAGAAAAAGAAAAAGGTACACCTGGTCTACAAGAGCTAGTTCCAGTTTTATTTTATTATTACTCTGTGTGTATGTGCATGACATGTGTGTGTATGTGTGTGTCTATTGTACATGCAAGGATGTAAATGTCACCCACATGCGTGCGGAGGTCCAAAGCTACAGAGAAACCCTGTCTCGGAAAACCAAAAAAAAAAAAAAAAGAAAGAAAAAAAGAAAAAGGTACAGACAGCTAATGTGGAGGCAAGACTTCATCATGCATTCAATCTTTAATCCAAGCAATTCAAGAGACTGAGGAAGGACAATCACAAATTCAAGTCCTGCCTGGGCAAGGCCAACTTGGTCAACTTGCTGAGACATTGCCTCAAAACCAAAAATAAAAAATAAAAACGAAATAAAAGGGGAAGGAGGGACCCGTGTATAAAATTAAGTAAGTGGATAAATAAGAAAGGTATACTTCCAAATTTACTGTGACTGTCTGTCCATCATTTCCAAGGTCAACTACGAGATGGCAGTCACCAAGTTTTCAGTTAATTTCAGATTTCCCTCTTCCCCTTCACAACAACTTATTCCCAAGTTACCTGGCAGGCTCACATAAAGAAGGTCTCTATGCTGAGAGGACAGAAGAAACGTAGGTGGCCCTGAACAGATGCTGGACTAGGTTCAGGAAGGCATCCTCATAGGAAAGCAAGAGGCTCACAGTGCAGAGCCCAGATGCAATGAGACCACACAATGCCATAAGCCTAAGAGCGTGTAAGAGCCCAAGACCTGCCGAGGGAGCTGTCTTAGTCAGGGTTTCTACTACGGAGACAACACCACGACCAATGAGCAAGGTGGAGAGCATCGGGTTTATTTGGCTTGCACTTCCTTACTGCTGTTCACCACTGAAGGAAGTCAGGGCAGAAACTTAAGCAGGGCAGGAACCTAGAAGCAGGAGCTAAGGCCATGGAGGAGTGCTGCTTACTGACTTGTTCCCCATGGCTTACTCAGCCTGCTTTCTTATAGAACCCAGGACCACCAGCCCAGGATAGCACCATTCTCAATGGGCTCGGTCCTCTCCATTGATCACTAAGAAAATGCCCTACAGCTGGAGCTCGGGGAGACATTTTGTTTTCTCAATTGAGGCTCCTTCCTCTCTGATGACTCTAGCTTGTGTCAAATTGACATAAAAACAGACCAGTACAGGAGTTTCTAGCAAAGCACAATTAAAGAGTATTAGAGCCAAACAGAAAAGAGGGGGCAGCCTCTGAGCACAATGCCCCTAAGGTTTTGCTTCAATGAAATGGCCTGGGGTGCAGCCAGCACCCCAAAAGGGTGAAGAGGATGGCTGCGTGGAGGGTGTTTCCTGAGTATGATCTATTCACACAATGAAGTGGAAGGGGCTACCCAAATGTGTAAGTTAAAAATGCAGGTGAAGGGGGCTGGAGAGATGGTTCAGAGGTTAAGAGCACTTGCTGCTCTTCCAGAGGTTCTGAATTCAGTTCCCAATAACCATGTGATAGCTCACAACCATCTATAATGAGATCTAGTACCCTCTTTGGGCATGCAGAAAGAACACTGTATACATAATAAATAAATAAGGGCTTTTTTAAAAAATGCAAATAAAGCTAAGCATGTCGCTTTATAAATTTTTACATACCTTATAAACTGACTCCGATTCCCACTTAACCCCACTTAGGCTTGGCGAGGATGCAATGATATCCTGTTCTCGAAGAGTCTTCTCTTCATCACTTATCTAAGAGAAAACACATTTTATGAGGCTTTTAAACTTATATTCTTCAGTTCCAATAAAGCATTTTCCTACTGTAGAGAATACTCTGCACTTTTATAAAAACATGTTAATATACTAATTATCTTGACATTTCCAATAATTGCTAAATCATTATTAACCCAAGGGAAGGCAAAATGTGGAAGAAAATTTAACTCTAATATTTTTCAAGGTTTTTTCCTGCCACTATCTGAAGAGATACATAAAAAGAGCAGTAATGAGGGGCCTTGAGATGTAGCTCAGTTGGTGGAGTGCTTCCTTAGTGAGCTGTGTTCAGTCCCTAGCAGTACATAAACGCAGGCATGAAGACAAGCTTATATGCCAGCACACAGGGGTGGAGGCACAAGGACCAGAAATTTAAGGTCACTCTTATCTTAATGAGTTTAAGATGAGCATGGGCTACATAAAATACTCTTTAAAAATAAATAAGAACAGAGAAGGAAAGTACAATGATCGGAGGGAAAGAACCATAAAAAAATGTTCAGGTTAAAGCCATGACATAAAACCTGTCATCTCAGAACTGGAGAGGCTGAGAACCATGACATGAGTTCATGGCCAACCTAAGCTACACAGTAAGATCCTAATTTTAAAATAAAAGTCAAGTTACTAAAGACGAAATGTGAGCATTAACCAACCAAATCAAGAGCTATGCTCTGCTATTTATTAAAGTATCTATTAAAGTTAATGGTGATTTAGCTTATTTCTCAGATTTTTAGTCACATACAATACTTTTCAAGGCACTAACTTTTTTTTTTATCTTGTGATGATTATATCCTCATAAAAAGACTGACAACTCTAGGTAGATAAAAATTCTAAACTTCTATACAAAAAGAAGATGGGGCTGGAGAGATGGCTCTGCAGTTAAGAGCACTGACGGATCTTCCAGAGGACCTGGATTCATTTCCTAGGACCCTCATAGTGGCTCACACTCTTCTGTAACTCCAGTTCCAGAGGATCGGACATCCTATTCTGGCCTCACAAATGTGGTGCACAAACATACACGCAGGCAAAACACCTATACGCATAATTTTTAAAAAATCTTTTAAAAGGAGAAAGCAAATCTCTCTCTCAATTTTAAAAAAGAAAAGTACAGAAATGAAGATAAAAATGGAACCCAAATGAGTTCTGAGAGAAATGTCTACGTCATATGAAATCGTCACCACTCCTCTGCAGAAGCAGAAGCAGCAGTGGTAGCACACACCTCAAACAGTGAGGCACAAGCAAACAGCATTCACGAGTAAGCAACAAACACCAGTCTTTAAATGCACTTGTCTGTTTGCTCGTGTCTTCTTGTGTGTCCCAGGCTGGCCTCACTCAACTATTCTGTCAGCCTCTCCAGTGCTAAGATTAAGGAAATAAATGATGACAAATGGTGACTAGGATGTGGGGGACCTTACTCACTACTAGCTGGAATACAAACCATGGAGGTGTCTCAAAAAGTTAGAAATAAAACTACCATGTGATCCAGCTGTGCCGCTCCTGAGCATACGCCTACATCATACCACAGAGGCACATGGCCATCCATGGCCATCACTGCTCTCATCGTAATAGAAATAGGAACAGCCAGATGCCCAACAACTGATGAATGGACAAATGGAATGTGAAATTTTAATGCAATTGTATGCAGCTATTAAAAAAAGAAATCAGCAGGGCGGTGGTGGCGCACGCCTTTAATCCCAGCACTCAGGAGGCAGAGGCAGGTGGATCTCTGTGAGTTTGAGGCCAGCCTAGTCTACAAGAGCTAGTTCCAGGACAGGTCCTAAAGACTACAAAGAAACCCTGTCTCAGAAAAAGAAAAAAAGAAAAGAAAGGAAGAAAGAAGTCAGACATCCTTGGTGTGAGCTCTCGCCCCCTTTGCCCCAGCCTGCTACCCCGGCTCTAGTCCTCCCCCTTCCCGTCATTTCCCTTTCCTTTTCATGTCACTGTCTTACTAAGCCACTGCCCTAAGTCTCCTTCCTCCTGCTCCCCACAAGGCTTCTACAAATACCCAAATTCAAACCCACAAATCAAAGAAATGTCTTTGTGTATCTGTGTTACCTCACTCTGTACAATTTGTTTCAGTTCCATCCATTTGCGGCAGATTTCCGGAGCCACAATAAAGATCAGACTGACAATACAGGCCTGTGGTGCAACTGTGGCGTAACTGTAAAAAGGTAACCAACAGCTTCTGACTGGACTTAGGCCTGCTATACAGGAGGGAACTGATATCTGGTACGTCAACCTTGACCAAGAGTGAAGAGCCACTTTAAATCCTACTTTCTCCTATACTTACTTGAAATTTAATATGCATGTTGATGTCACCACCATTAACAGGAACGACTGCTTAGTTGTACTGTTTTACAACAAAATAATTTGTCATACTGAAGTTAGGAACAAGTGCACCAATCTGCTGTTTTATAGTGGTTTATGACAGCAACAAAGAAACTGGTGTCACTATCACTGAACACACAAGAAGGCTCTTGCCCTGACAAGATGCTAGCTTCTAAACGTATCAGAGCATATGAACCACTAATCGTTAACACCAAAGCTTCTATTTCCTAATTCCAAGCTTATTAGCAAAACAGATCAGTTTTTAACTGCTTACAAAGAAAATGCCAGGGAAGTGCACAGCAGTGTTCAGAGGCCTCAAGAAACAAGACCATAGTTACAAAAGACTTGACTTGTCCAAACAGACAACCAAAAATGAACTCAAGAACTTTGAAAAAGTAACCACATTAAGTGATTTAAGAATGGAAGAAGACTTCCTTCACCAAAATCTAAACCCCAGAAAGAAGAAAGCTATCTAATCTTCCTATATTGGAACTCATAGGATTAGGAACACAATATGAAGATTCAGTCCTGTGCCAGCTCTTGCCAGCACCCACAAGGCACTAAGCTTACTCCTTAATACACGAGAAAAGATAAAAGTAATGCACCCTTTCAAAGTAATCAAATATATTTTATCTAAAATTCGATGTCATTCCTGTTATGAATAAACATCACATTTTCCTCGGTGAATTAAACATTCACTCAGGAGCTAGAGATGCTGCTCTTGCAGAGGATCCAGGTTTGGTTCCCAGCACCCACATTATCCATCCGTTATTCCAGGTTTGGTTCCCAGCACCCACATTATCCATCCGTTATTCCAGGTTTGGTTCCCAGCACCCACATTATCCATCCGTTATTCCAGGTTTGCTTCCCAGCACCCACATTATCCATCCGTTATTCCAGGTTTGGTTCCCAGCACCCACATTATCCATCCGTTATTCCAGGTTTGGTTCCCAGCACCCACATTATCCATCCGTTATTCCAGTTGCAATGGATCCAATGATCCCTTTTGACCTCTTCAGGCACTAGATATACATATCGTACAAAACATACATGCAGACAAAACTGATGAACAAGAAAATAAAATAACCTAATAAAATATTTAAGTTCACCCACTTGTCATTCATACTCTAGGCTTTCATTTATCTATTTAGTTACAACTATAATTTAAGACAGAAAATTCTCACTAAAAATGCAAACTGACTAGCTAAAACTTTACTGGCTAGTATAAAGTACTTGATTATTTTAAATTTCCAAAATAACCCTGCAGGTCGTCTTTTCTGCTGTTCTCTCCTGGGAAATATGAGCACGTTTCATCTGCTCAAATTCTCCTTAAAGAGATTACCTACAGCAATCATAAAATATACTCACCCTCTGAAAGAGCAAAACAAGATTAAGTTTTGCCTTTCTGCTTTCTGCTATCAGAGATTCTGAGTAAAAATTGATAGAGTAGAACCATTAAAAAAGAACAAGAATAGAGACAAAGTATACAGGTTTTTATTTTAATTAAAATATAATTACATCATTTGCTTCCTTCCTCTCCTCCCTCCTAGCCCTCCCACATACCTCCCCTAACCTCCCTCTCAAATTTAACTCCTTCTTTAGTCATTGTTGTTACATATGCATATAAATGAATAAGAATATAAATACAACCTGCAGAGTCTGTCCGGTATTGCCTGCACATATATTTCTAGGGCTGGCCACTTGGTATTGAATAATCAATCAGCAGGGTCATTCCTGGGGAAGACTTAACTGTCCCTCTATCAGCAGATGTGTTGCTTGTAGCTCTTCCCCTAGAGATGGATCTCCCCCACACTCTCCATATCTCCCCCAACCCCCCAGCTGGCACCTCTGCATGCTGCCTTCCTAACAGAACTAGGAATTTTCACTAGATGGTTTTAGTTTGTGGTTTGGCTTGGTTTGGTTTTGTATTCATCAAAAACAGCTTGACTTTGTTGGAGATTCTGAAAGGGGATTAAGAACTTTAGATCACCAAGCATTCAGCACCATAACCAGGGTGTAGAGGCACATGTGTGTAAACTGCACTGATGCTGACCCACGCACAGCTTCCTCCTACGAAAGGACTGTCCAGGGGGAGCCCTGAGACTTCAGCCAATGAAACTGTGAGCAGAAGTAATGTGTCAATGCTAAAGAAAACTTGATGAGAACAGGGGTTACATGATTCCCTCCTGTTAACTCAAGTCCTGAGTCGAACTGACACAGAGCAGGCTACAGCATGAGCAGGCTAACATGTTTGGAACAAGGACATTTGCTGTCAATGTATAACTCTTCTGACTGAAATACTAAGTACATCTGGTTTGCATCACACATTCTCATCAACAGTGTTTTAAATCCATATGCCTAGCTGGACTTATTTATAGGTTACACGCATGTAGTACTGTATACTATATCCTTAAAATATGTCCTCTCTCCAAAATTAATAAATAAAAAGAATTAAAATTTAAGCTAAGCACATTTTAAAAAAACTAAGCCAGGTGTGGTGGTGTCATACTAGTACTTTGGAGGTAGAGGCGGGAGATGAGGGCAAGAGTAAGTTTGAGGAGGTTCAACCAGTCTGGATTACAAAAGGAAACAAAAAGGAACAAATGTATGTGTTTTATATACATACCATATATGTAGATATATGGTACTAATGAGTTCCCTACCACCGGAAATCATTTTCCAGAAGCCAGCATTCTTTTTCCAACAGAAGACCTACTCTGTACCTCACACCGTGTCAGCCCACAGGAGCCAGATCCAGCCAGAAACAACAAAAGTCTGACTAAGAGGCCATCAGGTAATGGTGGATGGTGAAAACAGAAACAAGAAAGTCCTGAGAATGGCGGATTTACACTGCAGGTGTGTGACGGAGGCCTCTCTGCAGCAATGACTGGCAGAAGCTTGGACAACAAAACCCAAGGCAAAGGCATCTCCAGCAGAGACACCAGCTAAGAGGCCAAGCTGTGAGGAAAGAGACAGTTGAAGAAGCACACAAGGCTTGTGTCCCTCTGGGGTGACATCAGGTACACTCAACAGATGCATCAGGAGGAGGGAACTAAGATTTGATTTACTGTTATCTTTTTAATGACTGCCGCGTGGAGAATGAATTGTAAGAGCGATTAAAAGGAAAGAGACAATTTGTTAGTTATCAAAAAGATAATGGCAGCCTGAATTAAAAGAGCATGAGAGAGAAACAGAAAGTGGAAAGATCAGGACACATTTAAAGGTGGATACTGATGAATGACAAGTGAAGGCATGAGAAAAAGTCCTGTCCTGTCTGAGGCTTTAGCGGGGGGGAGGGGGTTAGGTATTTATTCATTGCTTGCCAGATCCTGATTACCTACTGCTCTTTGTATACAATTTGACATCTATATCTTTTTCCAACTTCCCTTGAATCCCTTATAGAACAAGTCATGATTGGGAGGAGGGGCTCAGTATCAGTTGCGAATCAAACCTGTACTAGAGGCGAAAGACCTGTGATGCCAGTGTGAAAACTACGAGTGAGGAACATTGTACATGGGAACATTCAAACATGGCAATGCTTTTACTGAGAAACACAGAGCAACACCATGCAAAGGCATCCAGGCAGCAAGTCACAGTAAGATATGCTGTATATCACCCCAAGGAGCTGGGAGAGCCTAGAAAGGCCAGGGGCAACAAACTCAGAAGTCACTTCTCTTGTTTAGCTTTTTGAAACAGGGTTTCTCTGTGTAACAGCCCCAGCTATCCTGGAACTCTCTCTGCAGACCAGGTTGGCCTCAAACTCACAGGGATCTGCCCACCCCAGTGCTGGGATTAAAGACGTGCCACCACCGCCTGGCCAAAGGTCACTTCTAACCAACTAATACATTCGTAACTATCTCCAACTCTCTCCAGTTCATGGCTGAATTGCTTTTAGGCCAATGTGGTCTATAAATCTGCTGCTAACACAGTAATACACAAAATAACAATGAACAACTAAAACACTGTGTAATAAATGTTACCATCCAGAGAAGTGTAATTGACTCAAGAGCCAGCAAGATGGCTCTGCACATAAAGGCATCTGCCACCAAGCCTGAAGATATGCGTGCAATCCCTGGGACCCACATGGAAGAAAGAGACAACTGACTCCTGCAAGTTGTCCTCTGCCTTCCATACACTCACAGTATGTGCAACACACATACACAATAAATAAATGTAATTTTTAAGTTTTAAACAAAAATGTAATCACTCAAAACTTCGATCCATTTCTGAGAACAGATATAAAAGTATACTACAAAAGAAAATGAGTTAAGTATAAAAGTATCTAATCACAGCCAGGCGATGGGGGTGCACGCCTTTAATCCCAGCACTCGGGAGGCAGAGGCAGGCAGAGCTCTGTGAGTTCGAGGCCAGCCTGGTCTACAAGAGCTAGTTCCAGGACAGGCACCAAAAGCTACAAAGAAACCCTGTCTCTAAAATCCAAAAAAAAAGGGGGAAAAAAAGTATCTAATCATATAGAAAAATCATATATAAATAAGAGAAGGAACTAGAACACAACATTTAAGACAATCCATGCCAACCAGGAAGCTAAGTCTGGAGCTCCTGGGGTAAGGACAATTTTATACTGAAGTTCTCACTGAATCCTCTGCTGCCGCGTTTGTGCCTCTCATCTTTCCCGTCAGGTGGCATCACTCTGCTCCATCAGTTACTGTCATGTCACCCACCCTACGTCACCCACCCACCGTACCCATTCCAGAATCCTTCCATGGGAAGGATCCTCGACTGCCCAGCTCCACTCACAGCGCACCCTCCTCAGTCCTCCTCTGAAGCCTCTCTCAAAGACACCGTCCAGCAAATACTAAAGTACACCTTCCCTTCACCCAGTCAAGACCCCTCCTCTGCGGATCACTGCTCTACAGCAGTCAACCCCTGGAAGGTGTAGTCTTCGGGAACCTCTCCATGCAGACAGCATTCTCAGGAGACGAGATGATCAGCACTACAACTGGACAGGCACAGTCCAAATCCAAACCTCACCAATATCATGCCATACACGTTCTTGTCGTTGTTCAAAATGACTGCAGTCATAGGGATGATGAGGAACACATTCTGACCCAGGCACACTCCACTTATACAGCATACGCCAGGGTCCCAGCACGGATCAGCCTCCTTGCAGCCCACACTCACCAACTTTCTTCCCAATCAGCTCCGTATTCCTACAGCTGGCCTTCTCCAGTATCCCTACTACACAGGCTGCTTATGTCCAGTTTAAAAAAAAAAAAGTCTGTTTTCTCAGGCCTTAAATTCTTCCTAGTTAAACATTTCTTTCCCCCAAAACACCGTGTCCTCTGTTAACCAACTTCCTATAGCAACCATGCCTTTCGCCTGTGATTTTACTTAGATTTCTAGCTCCGACACACCCTTCCGTACCTTGTATCTCTACTGGAAGGCTTTTATACATCTCACGCATCATCTCTGTTCCCACAGATCCCAGCCAGCATCATTCTTACTCTGTGCCTATACATAACCGTACACCTCCGCACAGAATACTGCAGTACCTTTACACTATAGCATAGGGATTATACTTACGTATTCTTACTAGAACATGAACCTGAGTATAAATGTGTTGTTATATTCCCAGTTTTTATTACAATACATGACAGAATGCTTCCTGCCTAAAATACACAAACGACTGAAGGTAACAGCATTCAACAATTCAGAAAAATGCAGATCAAGAGGGAAAAATGCTGTATAATGAAATACCAAAAGACTAAAATTATCAGTGTGTGATTATGACAAATATATAATTTAACAAAAGATAAAAACATTAATTTGCATAAGAGGACAGAAATATTCAAATACATCGATTGCTCAGCTACACTAATTAGAAAGCACATCGGGGTGACCAGGAGCACAACAAATCAGAGTAAAATAACATAGAATGAGAAGACGTGGTAGGAATGGAGACAAAGAAGGAGTAATTAAGAAAGATGCACACAAAGGAAGCTAAATATTAGGAAGCATGACTGGGTCAATGTCATGAAACAGCAGCATCCTTAAGAAAAAGTATTCCTTCACACGTTAACCAACTTAGCTGCACTCCCCGTAGCATGCCATGCCTTTCACCTCTGTGACTTTTCACACATTTCTGTCTCTGAAACACCCGTCCACGCCTAATACACAGACACATGAGCAGCTAAACAACCAAAGCAATATAACTATTCTATTAACTTATCAATTTGGAGGGGTATTCGCTTTCATTTGTTTCAAATCTTTTTTTAAGCTTCAGCTGCTGCTGGTATTCAGGTGGGCACCATAGCGACAGGCCTGGAGATGCTGCTCAGTAGAGTGGAAGGTGGAGTGTGTGCCCGCAGTGGCAGCTGGGAAGTGCACAAGGAGGAGTGGGGGAGCCCAAAGCTGTTGGGAAACAAGTTAGGACCAGAGCCAAAGATATCTACACTGGAACCTGGCCCCACACCTTAAGCCACTACTCTTGCTATCTTCTGACTCCAGGACAGGGCTGGGAGATCTCTGGGCAACTTTCTACAGGAGCAAAGTACACAGAGATGTTCCTGCACTTTTGTGACAGTCAGAGGGTTTACAAATCTTCGTTCCTCCTTCACTCCTGGCTCGACTAGGGCCATATGATGGACAGCTGGGCTCTAGCCCATGTTTCAGAGACAGTAACACTATGGCCCAGAGTGAGCATAATTGTTGAGAACCCAAAAGACCCTTGGGGGAAGAACAAACTAGAACTGATCACCAATCCCAGGAGGAAAGAATGTGCTGCCTTGACACTGAGACAATTAGGAAAAAGGAAAGTTCTAGAAAAACAGGAAAAACAAAATTCTAGACCTAGAGAAACCATGGCCACCCCATTTATACAATATGAGCAGACCAGTCCTGAGCCTGAAGATGACTGTAAATGAGTCTCTGGCTGGGAAAACTCTCAGAAGCCAAAACTTGTCTCACAGGAGAGAAGATTCACCCTGAAAATTCACAAAAAGGTGAAAGTAAGAAAGTAAGCACACTGCATGATTGTAGGAAGCTAAGGCCTACCAGGCCAGAAGGAGCCAACCTGGAGTCTGCCAGGAGCAGTCAAAGGTCCTGTCTGTGCCTAGCCAATAAGGAGAGACCAAGTGGTGTTTCCTGAGTGCCTAGCAACAGGCACTGTCAGAGGTCCTGATCATACCTAGCCAATGAGAGAGGAGCATGAGATGCTGACAGTCAACTGCCACCCAGCCTGGGTACTGGTGTGTAAAAGTTTTCCCCTGTTGTTAAATGAGTCTGCTGTAAAACTTCTACTTGACTCCTGGGTCTGTGGTCGTTGTGTCGTGCCTTTTCACCCCTTCCTCCGAGGAAAACATTAGGACCCAACAATGACGACAGCAGGCACACAGGAAACAAGAGAGCCCGGCTGAGAACAAGCGGTAACAGGAGCTAGGCAAGCAATGTATGCCAGGGTCTCAGGAATCGAGTGAGCTGAAAGCAATCTCTTGAGCCTAGAAGCTTTTTAGTTTGCCTTCTGTTGCTCTGCTAAAACATTCGGACTGAAAGCAACTTGGGGAGAAAAGAGTTTATTTGGCTTACGACTTGCAGCCCATTATCAAGGGACGCCAGAGCAGGAGCCCATGGCAGGAAAAGGCAGAAACAGGAACCATGGAGGATGTTGCTTTCTGCCTTGCATTTCCATGATTTTCTCAGCTTGCTTTTTATACAGCCCAGTGCCATCTGCCCAGGGGTGGTACCACTCGGTGGTACAGGCTCTTCCACCGATCATTAATCTCCCACAGTCGTGCCTACAGGCAATCTGATGGAGGCCTTTTCTCCAATGAGGTTCCTCTTGCCAGATACAGGTATGTCTGGATAGATGTCAAATTGGCCAAAACTAACCAGCAGGAGCACCGAAAGCATCTGATTCAGGGTGTGTGAAAAACAATCCCAATAAACACATTTTGGAAAATAGAAAAATTTAAAGATAAGCCCAAAAAGGTCCCAAGGTATAGCTCAGTAGCAGAGTGTGTACCTAGTATGTACAGAGATCTTAGGTCTAATCTCCAGCACCCCCCACAAAAAAAAAACTCCTATGAATCACAATATTCAAAATTAAAAACTCACTGAGAGTAGGGCAAACAAATCAGACTAGTAAGGTATCACACTGGAAGATCATGGTTCACAAGAAATAATCTGTAACTCAGCAGATAACCACTGCTAGCAAGAAGAAGAAAATGAAAGACTGAGAATGAAATATAAAACTAAGATGATCTATAAAACATCTCACTGGCACCCCAGACAATCAAAAGAAAAGGAAGTTCAATGTAAGGATGGCAGCGAATTTTCCAAGCTCTATAAGGCACTATCTATATACTTAGGAAGCCTAGTGAGACCTAAGCAGAATAATTTAAAAAAAGAATTCTACTCACACTGAGAATGCTTAAATAAAGCAGGAGTGAATCAACCTAATTTTATAAAGAGCTTCAGGAGCGTTTAGAAAGAGCAGAAAGCTGGAGAGGGTCTCAGTCATTAAGAGTACTGACTGTTCTTCCCCAGGACCAGGGTTCAATTCCCAGCACCCACATGGTAGCACACAACTCTGTAACTCCAGTTCCACAAGTCCTCTTCTAGCTTCCACAGGCACCAGGCACTCAGGTGGTGCAGACAGACATGCAGGCAAAATACAGACACAATAGATATATCTACATCTAAAGACAGACAGACAGACAGACAGACAGATAGATATCCTTCAAACTCCACAGCTTAAGGACACCAGGGCATCTGTGTAAAGAACAGTGGGCATTTCCCTGTAAGTTCCCTTGAGGGAAAGTGTATGCTTTTGAGTTACTAATGTGTTATTTACATAACTGTCCTGGCTCCTCAGTAGATGAAAGAGACCACTTACATTCTGTTTTTGATGTTTATTTATTATAGTATTTGATGTATATAGTGTTTTGCCTGTAGTTATGTATATGCCCACACAGACCACAAGAGAAAGTCAAATCCCCTGGAACTGGAATTACAAATGGTTTTAGGTGCTGAGAATCAAACCTGGATCTTCTGAAAGAACAGTGTTCTTAACCACTGAGCCAACGTGTGAGCGCCCATTTACATTTGCTACTGGATCTCCTACCTGCACACTCACACCCACATTTTACCTTGTTTGGGAATATTTATTTAACCACAATGTCAAGAGCTGAGAGACTAAACTGCAATATCGTGATTCATTTTACCCCATTTTTATCCATATAAACTATTCATTAACAAATTCTCTGATCTTACATCATTAAATTTGTAATAAATATTTTAAGAGAAAACTTAAGTGGCTTGCTTTACAAGTCACTTGAAGTTGATTCTCACATGTTTACTAATAAAATCAAGTCTTTGAAAACTGTAACTGTTTCTTTAATTCCCAACTCTTCCAAGATCTCAATCAACTGGCAGGATGCCTGTTTCTCTGCACCATTTTCTGTTACTGAGTTTCTCATTTTCTTCTTTATGACGCTCCCTTATGCTATCTTCTGCAATAACCTTTTGGTGCACAATTAAAAACCTTCCAAACTCAATCTTCTTTGAGGCTCCAACTGGCAAATGTTTTCCAAAAAGAGAGAGAGAGAAAGAAAAAGTAATTTTCTTTCCCCATCTTTACAATTGTACCCAGTAGACAACTGTTGGACTGTACTTGATTCTATGTCTTTAAACTATAGAGCAGTCTGGTCATTTTCAAGTTTCTTGGACAAGAGACAGCAAAATTCTGACTAATGAAAAGTGGTGTAGGAGGGATCTTCCGTATTTTGTGTTGCTTTCATTGGTTAATAAAGAAACTGCCTTGGCTTTTGATAGGGCAGGACTTAGATAGGCGGGGAAAAGAGAACAGTATGCTGGGAAGAAGACTGGCTCAGGGAGAGCCGCCATGAAGCCACCAGGGTCAGACATGCTGAA
>JAQHUG010000139.1:1604538-1620251 GCA_028555095.1 Dicrostonyx torquatus | reverse complement strand
GTGGTGACCTACAGCCTATTAAAAATGGGTTGAAATAAGATGTGAGAGTTAGCCAATAGAGGCTAGAACTAATGGCCAGGCAGTGTGTTAAGTGAATCCAGTTTGTGTGTAATTATTTCAAATGTAAGCTAGCCCAGCGGCCAGGAGTCGTTCAGGACGAAGAGCTCACGCTCCTATCAGGTGCTGGGGACACAGCCTGCACCTCTTACAACAGAAAAGCATGATGATATCTGATGTCATCCAAGTCCACCAGTTATCAGGACACTAAACAGGATCACTTCACTAACAGAGGAGGAAATGTGGAAAGTGTCATCAACTGAGATTACTGCTGCAGCCATACTGATTCAAGAAAATAGAAAATAAAAGATCACAGAAAAATAAGGCCAGGAAAAATAAATGAGTCTGTTAACACTTTCTCTTACCAACTATAATAAATCAAGTCTCTGTCAATTTATTTTAGTAAGTTGGGAATTACTAAATGTGGATTTCCATTGTACTCAAATTCACATGGATGGAACAGAAACTCTTATCTTGTACCTGGGCAAAGGGAAGACAGTGTTTACTGGAGATTTCCAAATGTGCACATGACACATTAGAAACATTAGAAACCAGTTTTATTATCCTGACAATGGTGTCCTATCTGCTGACCCAATTCAACTCTTGAATACCTCAAACATCTGAAGGTGATGGATGACATGCCATCTGTCAGAAGTCTACCTCCTTTCCACTAGTGAGATGCTACACTCCAGATTAACCCAGCACACACAAACACCTTTTCTCTTTCCTTAACTCACAAACTAGATGAAACATTCTAAAACAAAATTATTTTCCCCTGTTGTTTCTTTAAAATATTATTTTCAGTCTCCCAGACTATACATACATGTTAATGTAAATTTTCTATAACATGCAACATAACTGTGAATCTCCTACCTCATTTAGCAAGACTAACACAAAACACCCTGCTAATATAAGCAGAAAAGGACCATGTGGCAAGCTCGTGCTCACATCCACAGCCTGGCATGAAATACTCTGGCCCCACCAATCACAAGCCCTGGACTGCATCAATGACAGGATGTGTGCAGAGTCACTGGAACGCTGTCCTTTCCTGAGGGAGAGTGAGTTGGGTTGCCTGGACTCACTGAGGCTTGGCCTGCACAGAGTCTTCTAAAGCTGATGTGACATGTCTGAAACAGTCATGACCAAAGCAAGGCTTCCTGGCTCAGGACTTAGGGCATTCAGCACTGGCTTGGCTGCAAGGAACCTTGCAGTGAGATGGAAACTTCTCAGAGTCACTGGTCCATATTCAAAACAGCAAGGATAACAGTCAAGGAGAATGCAGAACAATTCTCCAGTCAGAGCAGCCAGCTAGAGGGAAGGCCCTGACAGTCACCAAACAGCCAGCTAGCCCAATCCAATGGCTCTTGTCCATTTAAGATATCTAAGGGTTTCTGGAAGAGGGCTCTAGCTTCTCTGGGGCTGTGGACTGTAGGCTGGTTCTCCTTTGCTTTATGTCTGGTATCCACTTATGAGTGAGTACATACATATTTGTCTTTCTGGGTCTGGGTTACCTCACTCAGGATGATTTTTCTCTAGCTCCATTTGCTTGCAATTTTAAAGATGTCATTGTTTTCTATTACTAAGTAATACTCCATTGTGTAAATGTACCACATTTTTTTATAGATGCAGAGATCCATAGCTAACCACTGAGCCGAGCTCCCAGAGAACAGAGTGATGGAGGAGCAATAATATGAACTAAGGGGTCAAGACCATGATGGGGAAACCCACAGAATCAGCTGACCTGAGCTCGTGGGAGATCACTGACTCTGGACTAACAACTGGGGAACCTGCGTAAGACAGAACTAGGCCCCCTGAAGGCAGGTGAGACTGGTGTGACTTGGGCAGTAGATGGGGGTCACTGGCAGTATGACCAGGATCTAATATATGAACTGACTTTGTGGAGTCCATTCTCTATGGAGAGATACATTGTTCAGCCTTGGCAGGAGGGGCAGAGGTGCTTGGTTCTGCCTTAAGGAGGTGATGGGACAGATATAGTTGACTTTCCAGGGGAGGACTTACCCTCTCTGAGGAGCTGAGGAGCAGATGGGGGTGGGCTGGGGGAGGGCGGAACAGAAGAAGAGGAAGGAGGGGAAATGGGATTGATATGTAAAAAAAATAAATAAAAATAAAAACAACAGTTCCCAAGTTAGAAGTCAATAGTCCTGACTCAGTAGATATTTGCTTCAAGGTTCTGCATTGTAAACAGCAGGCCCTCCCTCCCCCAAGATTGTTTTTGTAACAATCTTGTTTTTATAAAGGAAGAAAGAAATAAAAGCATGAAAATCAGAAGAAAAAAAAAACCTAAGGGTGTTAACAATAAAGTGCTACCATGAAATTAACTTTCTTTTCTAAATGTATCTATTTTTAATGATGTGTGTCCAAGTCCTGACATGTGCCTCTTTGTGTGTGACCACAAGTCTGATGTATACCCCTAGATTCCCCCCAGAACAAGAGTTACAGGCAGTTGTGAGCTAGCATTTTGAGCTACCCAACATGGGAACTGGCAACAAAACTTGGGTCCTCTACAAGAGCAGCATGAGCTCTTAATTAATCTCTCCAGCCTGAAATTAGCATTCTTAACAGTGCCTACCAGAACTTAATGCTGAGCAGATGTCCTTAGAAAAGGCCAGGTAGGTCCCTCTGATCCGCCTCAGGCATACTTAACTTCAGAGTCCACCAACAGTCTCTTGCCCTTGGCTATTCCCCAAAACTACAGCTTCATCCCCAATTACATTCCTTCAAAGCTCAAGTGTTCTATTGACACTTAAATACAGATTCAAATACAAAGGTCGTGAAGCCACTCCAAAGTATAAAGCTTCAGGTTCCAAGTCCTTTAATTACAGAGGTGACAGGAGAAACTGCTCTGCTGCCCACATCAGTCCTCTGCACCCCTTTCTTTATATCAGGGGCACATCAGCCTTAAGTCACCTATAATACTAACATGAACCCCCAGATCAGTTAACATTCCTGTAATGTTCTCAAGAATATTTTGTTTATGCTGCAAGAAGATATTTCTTTCTTCTAAATTCTGTCCTATTCCACCTAATATGGAGTCATGCTGAAGGGGTTAAACTTCCCCACTCTCACAACTGAGTGTAGGTTTCAGCTCTCTGAGAGGGGCAAACAAGTGTCTCTCCCAACAAAGGGCCATTTATCAACAAATTACAACCAGGGCAATGGGAGATAACACAAACAAGGCCAGCAATCACCCCACATCTCCCAAGGACAAGTCCTACAGCCCCAAAGAGAAGACTAAACCTCAGCCAATTAAAAGTATACTGGTGTAACTGCTGCTTGCTTAACCAATTACATTTGAGATGACCTCACTGTCCCGAAAACTCTCCTTAGCTGTGCTTAAAAGGAGCCTGCATGCTTCTCTCTCAGAACTGTCACCTGCATTTGCTGGTATAATAAACAGACGCTCTTGCTGATGGCATACGTAACTGGTGGTCTTTTATTGGTTGACTCGAGGACTCTAACATATGCCATGTTCCGAAACACACATGCCGTGTTCTGAAACCCACAAAATGAAAGCGCGAGTACCGGACAGATGCACTCTAGATCAATTACGCTGCTCTCTGTTACAGCCATGACACTGACCCCTCTCTAACGGTACCTACTTGTTCCTTTTCTATACTGCCCAGGCTACTACTAGTCTTGATTTACAAAGAGAAAAGAAAAGCAGGGATTACTATTTGTATTTTGCGGAATAATAGTACCTTAAGAACAGACTCCATGCCCAGCAGTAGGTGGCCAACACAAAACAAACTCAATGCACCTTTGGAAGTTGTCTCATAATGTTGTCAGGGATATTTTTATTTTAACCTTACAGGTCCTTTGTGTATATAGTATAGCTTCTGATTTTATATTTTTATGATATTCCTGTGTGTGCGAATGCATGTCTCTTTGCCACAACATTCCATGTAAGTAAACCTCTGAGTTATACATAGCTCCAATATAATCTGCAGCCATCCTTAATCCACTACACCAGTTAAAGTGATATGTCAGACACAAAATGTCCAGGAGTTGCACACATATATACCACTTGCAAATGCTTGGCTATCATACAAACTAGCCTACAGTATCATACTTGCACTTTAATGATAGGCATTCCTTTTTTATTCGCTACTTTAAAATAATAAGCAATAACCTACATTTTCCTCAATCACACTGAGAAACTGTTAAACCCACATGAAAGCTTCAAGATGAGATAAAATTGAAAAACCAACTTTGCAAATTCCAGACAACCTAGGTTGCAGCTGGACTAGGTATTAAGCCTATTACCCTGAAGCCGAGGACAAGTGAGCAACTTCTAGAAGGTTCACTCATGTGCAGGATAACATGTGAACCCTGAAGATCTCAATCTGCACCCAAACTTCTCTAATGTTTACAGAATCACATTTCTACACCCACCCCAACTTCCCGCCTGAGAAGTCTTAAAGCAGCCAGCTCATTCTGAGTTCCACAAATACACAATTCACAAAAAAGTAGTTCAAATCTTGAGTTTTTAGGCCATCTTCAAAAACTGACCTGCCCAACTCACACAGTAAGACAACGAGAATAAACTATTGTATAACTGCATAATAAGCACTCAAAAGCCAAATGGTTTCTAGGAAGCTGCAGTTGTGGGTAACGGTTGTTAGCATTTCCCCTGGCCTCCACAAGTGTGCGAGCACATGCACACTGCACTGGAAGGGCTAATTCATTTGCTCACCCCTTCATTAAACGGCACATATTACGTACTTCCTATAGGTTGGACACTGTTTGATAACAGGTAAGACACAAGGTTCATGCTCTCAGAAGACACAGTTGTCACTGGCAGGATGGCGATGGTGCTCCAGCAGGAAAGTTATGACAGAGCAATACAGAATATTTAAGGACACAAAGACGGATTTCAAAGACAATCTTAGAGAAGTATCCTGAAAGAAAACCTATGCAAATTAAGGCATGAGTAATGAGTCAGAATTAGGTGAAATAAAGGGAAGAATACTTAAGATCAAAGGAACAAAACATTTCCAAAACTAAAAGCAGTCATCAATGGAGTGCACAAAATTGAAAGAGAGTGATTAAGAAGTCAGATGAGTGGGCTGTAGAAAAGCCAACACAAAGAAAACTCAACAGCACTTTTGGAAGTGCTCTGACTCATAATGTTGACAGGGCTTTTTTATTTTAACCTTGCAGGTCCATTGTATATATATTATGTAGGCAAGAGTGCTCATTGTACAAGCCTGAGGACCTGCAATCAGATCCTGGTACCCACATAAAAATAGCCAGCCATTGCCCTGTGACCCTGTAAGCACCTGTAACACCAACACTGTTAGGGGATGGGTGTTGGAGACAAGGAATGCCTGGGCTTGCTGTCACCAGGGAACTCAAGGTTCAGAAATAGGCTCTGTGATGGCTACTCTTGGTTATCAACCTGACTATATCTGGAATGAGCTACAATGCAGAAATGGAGGGCACACTTGTGATCTGGATCTTATGGCAGGAAGACACAGACCTTTAATCTAGACATTAAGGCAAGAAGACACACCTTTAATCTGGGCCCCACCTTCTGCTGGAAGCCTATGTAAGAACAATAGAATAAGGAAAGCTTCCTTCTTTGCCTGCTTGCCCTTGCCTTGCCAGAACATCCATTCCTTCACTGACATTGAAGACTGCTTCTTCAGGATTCCGGCATCTACAGAAGACTAGCAAAGACTCCCAGCCTCATGGGACTGAGCAATTACTGGATTTCATTCACAGCAAGCCATTGTTGGATTGGTTGGACTGCAGGCTATAAACCATTCAAATAAATATAAATACACTATATACACACATATATATGTATGTACAGAGAGAGAGGTGTGTTGGGGAGAGAGATTCAGTCCATGAGTTCTCTCCAGGGAACCCCGACTAATCCAGGCGCTACCTCAAGGGAATGATGTGCAGAGCATAGAGCAGGACACTCAACACCCTGCTCTAGCCTCCACAAGCATACACACACACACACACACACACACACACACACACACACACACACACACTGGACTGTGAAGGGTTAAACAGATATGCACACTCTCACTTCATTGTATATAATTGGTTGGATGAGAAATTACGCTAGCCCAAACTACAAGAGCAGCGATGAAGCTGAACAGAGGTACACACTCGAACAGGCACCTGGGCACAGAACTGACAGCTGGATGGGTTACTAAGCTGCTGGAGAAAAGAACCAGCAATGCTCTGCCACCCTCACCCCACCCTACTGGAACCTGCTTTATATTCTGAGAACAAAAGCCTAGCTGACCTTAAATGAGCCCCTACTTTGTACCCTTAAAGTCCTCCAGTTAAAAGTGCTCATGATCAAGGTCCTCCAGCTGTCCAGCTATTAGTCTAGAACTCATCCACATACATCACTACACGCAAAGAAGAGAGAGTTAAAATAAAATCTATATTCACTCACTGGAAGATTGAAGGATTTCAAATTCTATTAGCTTATATCCCCAATGTTCTTATAATTTATCATACACATACCTGTAGCACATATAAAAGATTCAAGTGCACACTGAATTCCACCCAATGTTCTACACATACACACACACACACATACGCACACACACACACACATCTTACACAAATTTTATGCAAAAGTCGGAACCATAAAAAATAATAGTTGATGGGTAACAGATTGTTATATGCTTTGTGTACAAGACACTAGTCTAAGAGCTTTGCACACTGTATTATGGTCTTTGGACTGACAAGTTAGTGTTTCTGTATCTCTACTATATAGATGAGCAAAACAAATCAGGACGAAGAAACAACTGATCAGCGCAGCAGTGGCATCCAACCCCAAGACTATAGAACCTGGAGTGTGGCTCACAGTTGTGCTTCCCTGACTGACACTGCTCACATGACTCTGACCTGTTTTCTGCTTTGTTAGAGAAGACTTACAGTAAAGACAGGTTGGAATACACACACGGTGCATCCCTTGTCCTCTATGCACAGTATCAATGAACACAAATAGGATGACTTTTGCTTCTTTGTGCTGTTCTATCTTATAAGGAAGGAAACCCAGAGTCCCACAGTACTCACAAAGGTCAGACTATAAAATCTAATAAAATACAATAAGCTTGTTTTTTAAGAGAGAAAGAGAGAGAGAGAGAGAGTTCAGCTCTTCCATTTTGATAGTTCACTTCCTTCTGGTTTCTGACAGGGTCTTATATGTATCCCATTTGACCTCAAACTATTTCTGTAGCTCAGACTGGTCTTGACCCTCTGACCCTCCTGCCTCCAGCCCCCTACATCCTCACACACACACACACACACCCCAGTCCTCACTAGGATTACAGACATGTACAACACTCACCAGTTTAGAAGGTGCCTGGGATGGAAGCCTGAGCTCTGGGCATGCGAGGCCAGCACTCTACATTCCCAGCCTGAGACTAGGGAAAGGCTTCATGGCATTTTACCCTCCAAGTCTTTGGTTCACAGAACTTGCGAATAACCCTGCTACACCATACACTCATAGTTAGTACACAGGTAACTTACTGTATGTGCTATTCCTTAAGTTAATGTCTTAACTGGTTTGATAAGTTGATTTGAAATAATAGAAGTCATCTCTGAAAGGTCCACTTAGGTAATCAGCATCTGCCTCTAATCAAACTGAGATGATTAAAAAATTAAGCCCTTTAATTAGCAGTTTACATAATTTAGGCAAATCCTTCTTAGTTTTAAAAAGGTGAAACAGAATTCATCAATTAGTATCCTCTAAATTTTGATTAATTATCTCCTTTAAACTGTATTAATTATCTAATTTTACAGCATGTACAGTAAAAAAGAAATATAATTCAAAATTAATGTTCACTTAATTGAAATCTGGCATTTTATAAAATTTAGGCTAGTTCTGTCCATCTGGGAAAATTAATAGAAAACTCTAGAGAAAAACAGATTTAGTTCTTTTTTTCATCAGCTCTCCAGAATCAACTTCACAATAAAATCAACCAGCATTCTTAAAGGAGGAGAAGGCAGGGGTAGAGGAGAGGAGGAAGGGCAGGGGTGGGGGAAAAGGAAGAAGGGCAGGGATGGGGGAGAAGGGCAGAAAATGGGAAGGAGGAAGGGTGGGAGAGGGAAAGAGGAAGGGCAGGGAAGGGGAAGGAGGAAGAGCAGGAAAAAGAAAGAGGAAGGGCAGGGAAATGGGAAGGAGGAAGGGTGGGAGAGGGAAGGAGGAAGAACTCAGAAGCCCAAGTTTTGGTGTCCACTAATCAACCAAACACTTCCAAACTGTTTTAAGCACTTACTCAAGTGCCAATACTTTTAACACAATTTACAATACTCTACTGTAGGCACTCTGAAAATATTAGTCTGTTCGCTGACTAGAAGAACTATAAGGACTGCCGAGTATTGAACCCAAACCTCAATGAGACAAGGAGCCCGCAGGCTGGGTTAGAGCACTATGGCTGTGATGTGACAACAGGACAACCAAACTACAAGTGTAAAACATTAAACTTCAAGGTACACATATGCTGACCGTTCCATTAATTCACTTACTGCTTAATAACCTTCCAACCATCTCCTATGGAAGGAGAAGGAGGACACACACACACACACACACACACACACACACACACACACACAGACGTACAGAGCATGAACTTCCTTTTATTTTTATTTTCTCTTCTAGACTGAATAGACCATTGGTAACTGTGGTACTCTGGCTCCCCCAAATGACACTTCTAGATCACAATAGTTCCTGGCAACTAAGAAAGAAATACAAGTAGGTTCCTTGTCATCACCTCTCACTTACCCTACTCTCAGCCTCATCAAATAAGAACACTTAATTTCAAGTAAAAACTTTCCTCTAAGTCCCAAATGGTGAAGGAATGTATAAGTAAGAAACAGAGAGAAAAAACAAAGGTGGAACTACTGAGTCCTGTATCAAGGGGTTTAAAAGACAGAAGGTAGTCAAATGGAAGACAGACAAAATACTGCATGTTTTCTCCAACATACACAACCTAGATTTAAACTTCACACACACACACAAATGACATAAACAGAGAAAGGGGACTCTAACGGAGGGTAATAAGGTCTAGTCGGAAGGAAGGAGGGGAGCCTGGGAAGGGTTCTGGGAGTGAGGTTAAATATGACCAAGGTACAATAACATATGTAAGAAAATGCCATAATGAAACCCATTTTATATGCTAATTGGAATATTTTAAAGGAAGGCTTTATATAAGAAATACCCAAAAGTAAAATACATATTTATCAAGCAAATTAGTGCCAAGATTTGAACTGGCCAATCTTCAGAAACCCAAAAGCCTAAATGAATGAATAAAAATGTCACTGCTTAAGATCCCTTGTCTGATTTTAGTTTTTGCTTTGTTATTTTTGAGAAAGAGCCTCACTATGTACCCCTGGCTGGCCTAAAACTCACTACATAGACCTGGCTAGCCTTGATCTACTGCCTCTGCCTCCCAAGTGCTACAGTTAAAATCTAGCCCACCATGCCTTTAGACATTTAACACCATTCCAGAGTTAGATGACTCAGAATCACTTCAGTTTCTATATGCATATAAACTGTATAAAAGTGCTTAATAAATAAGATTAGTATTACCATGCACTTGCCAAGGAACATGTGATTCATGGAGATGATTTCATTCAGTTTTACAATACCCTACATTTCAGTAAAAGCTTGGTAACGTGGTCAGACTCGTAAGTCTGCTGCACTAATTGCCCAGGTCGCTCACACTGCTCCCTCGACAGTCCTCCTCTCCACAGCTCCACAGTTCCACAATAGTGTGTGTCGGGGGGGGGGGAGGGGGTTGGCTTCACTCTTTTCACCCTTGACCTCCTAATCTCAGGCTAGCATTCTGAACTGTCACTGTCATCTCCATCGGCCTACTGGCATTCATAAGCAATATTTTCACAAGCAAACACATATCTTGCCCTAAAAATACACTCCTACTTTTACACCACACCTCCACTATCACCAGCATCATACAGCATCACACTACCCTTATTTTCTGCACTGAGATCTCTTCATATCCATTAACCACGCAATCTTCAGGCTACACCCACGAAGACTCAAGCTCTCAGTTCTTCAGTCCACAAACAACCCTCCTTACCTACATTATCAGACACTAATAACGTCTTCTGAAATAACCTGCCTCGTCAGCACTCAATTCCTTTGCATTCTCAAGTCTCAGCATGGTGGTTATCTGCAAAGAGATCTGGTCATGCTCCTCAAAAACCTCCAACAATGCCCTTTTGCCCTTCTATCTAGTTAATCTTATCCTCTGTTCTTTTCCATAATTTAAAACATCCTTGATGTCATCAGACTGTATGCCAGAAAACAAGATTAACATTGAGACACAAAAAGATATTTCCTTTAAAAAGAAGAATGTAGCATTAAAATAACAATAAATAAAGTAGGGCTGGAGAGATGGCTCAGAGGTTTGCTCTTCCAGAGGATTCAGGTTCAATGCCCAGCACCCACATGGAAGCTCACAACTGTCTATAAATCCAGCTCCAGAGGATCCGACACGCTCACCCAGATATACATACAAGCAAAACACCCAGTGCACCTAAAAAAATAAAAATAAGTGAATCATAAACAAAGTATCTGGAAACCTCCAGAGAGGTAAAAATGTTATCCTCTGAGATGAAATATGGAACTGTGACTATGTCCAAGCTGGAACCAGGAGAAAGGAGCACACAGAACATGAAAAGCCAGCCACTGCTGAAGAGAAATAAGAGGGGAAAGGAACCTGCTTCAGAGACCAGCAAGCCTTTTCTGAGGAACAAGAGAGAACCCTAACCTATCCACCTCAGTCCAAACCATTAGTAGGTCTCCTGGGTTCATCTTCAGGACCTGCCTACAAACAAGCCAAATCTGAGAAGTTCCACTCCAAAGAAAAGTCCTCAGTGGTTTACAATGATTGGAGACCTTCCAGTGCTCACTATCACCATCTCCACCTTCATCATCATCTGAAAGGGAAATAAACCAGCTTCCTAAGAAGCGTCACACAGCACCTTCTTTAAACCACATTTATCTGTTGCAGAGTGGCATCTGCCCACCATGGTACGTGCATGGAGATCAGAAGACAATCTGCCTTTCTCTCCTTCCACCAGGTGAGTCCTGGTATCAAACGCAGCATCAGACCTGTGGCAAGTGCCTTTACCCACTGACCCATTTCACTGGCCAAAAACACTTTGAAATTATTTTTACAATCAGTATTCTTAAAGACTGCTATTTTATGTCAGAACCATAAGCAATTTTAAGAATATATACAGTCTTCTGTGCTCTCCTTCATCAGCAGTGAAGGCCTCATATGTCCTAGAATATAGCTCAGTTGCTAGAGTGTTTGCCCAGCATTCATGAAGCTCAAGGGGTCAGTCTCCAGCAGTGTATAAAACTGAGGATGGTGGCATAAGCCTATAATCCCAGCACTCGGGAAGAGAAGAAGTCGAAGGTCGTCCTCAGCTACATGGAGAGTACAAGACAAACGTGATCCCAAGACCAGAAGTCTCTCTCTCTATGGGTGGCACAACCCCAGGAGGAAGGCATCTTTCTTAGATGCACTGAGAAGATGTCTCCGTCCTTCCAAAGGACCTAAGAACGCACAGCCAACCTTGGCACTTTCTCTTGAGGAAGTTGGCTCACCTACTCAGCTGGGATTCTAGGACACATGAAGCCTTCACTGCTGATGAAGGAGAGCACAGAAGAGTGTACTGCTGTCATCTAATATGCTAGTGTGTTCTTACGGGTACTGTAAGGCTGTTTTTCACAAGAAATAGAAGAGCTTCCATCTAGAGCTTATGATATAAAAACAATGTATCTGGGATGACAGTTTCTCTAGAGTTATTCAATTAGACAGTACAAATGAGAATCAGTGGAGATCTGCAAGGCCTGGGTACTTCTCAGCTCTATCAGACTCAAAATCATCCTTCTTTACATGAATTAACACTTAAAAATACACTACAAAGCTAGCTACAGTCCCAAAGCAAAATACAGAAGTAAGCATTTCATATTGATTTATAAAACAATGCTTGATACTCAATTCAATAAATGGAGAAGATATCCAAAGAAACATAAAACATCAAGAAAGGGGAAAATTCAGTTACACAGAACTATCTTGTGCACTGTAGGCACTCCAGTATCCTGTCTCCTGAATGCCTGAAGTATCTACAATCATACCCACTAAGAATACCATAAAGCTGTGTAGCTCTATTAGGGAGACGGGATCCTGTATAGTCCAGAACCCCTAGACTAGCCAAAAAGCCATTCTAGAAAGCCCAGTGTGCAACAATAAGTAAGCTTCCCCTCATAACACCTCCTTCTTATGACTAAGAGGAAACTCTATCCAAGTCCTTAACTGTTCTGTGCCTCACAAATTAAGTTTAATTGTTCCCAACTGGAGCACAAAGTCTACTGATTGGGTTTTAGTTTACAATGACCTTTGAAGACTACATGAGCAAACCACTGAGCATGAACTAACACATCCAAAAATGTTTTAAATAGGTGAGAACAGGTCTGAGGAGAAAGCGTTTGACATATAAACATAAACACCTGAGTTCAGATCCCCAGCCTCCACATAGAAAGCTTGACGTGGGGCACACGTCTGTTATCCCAGGGCAGGGAGGCAGAAGCTGGGGTTTGCTGGCCAGCCAGGCTAGACAAACCAGTGAGAAATTCTGTCTCAAAAATAAAGTGAAAAGGAATAAATGGAGGCATCCAACTTTGATCTATGACTTCCACACACACGCACACCCATACCCACACACAAAATGAAATTCTAAATACTAAGTTGTATGGTTCCCCAACGATGTTACACATAGACACAAAGGTTGAGGAAGTACCTGTGATATATTGATATACTTAGCTTCTAATTCTGGCACGAATTATTAGTTAAAAGAAAGCATTTTAGCAAAATTACAGTTAATGCTTTAATGTGAATCTCTGATCTCACACCTGTGTTTGCATATCCTTTTTGATGAGCCCTGTCACTTTAAATGTGACTTCTTTTTGGTGCTAGGTAAGAACAACCTGTGAGAAAAAAATCTGATCCATATTTACTAATGTGTTTTATAATTTACATATTTCAAAATATTCACTAGCCTGCCTGGGGGAAGGCGGGGACTTCTAGACTCCCTTATCTTCAGGCTCCTCATGGAGCTGTTGGGAGGACTAAACCATATAAGCCCATAAAGCATTTAGCCAAGTGCTTGGTACTCAGTAGACACAGTAAACGTGAGCTGTCAGTGATTAGCTTCCTCTGCTGACATGTCTTAGCAGATGCAATTCTATTCAGTCATTAGCATCTTTCTTTAGGAAATGAGGACCCCATGCAAGTTTGATATAATTCTTTTTCCTAATGTTGACAAAGTGATCTTAACCACTGGATGACACCAAGAAGCTCAAGTATATGAAAGGTTACGTTCCAATAGAAAACAGAATTCTCTTGCTCAAAACTCGTCCCTTGGGACTGCAGACTTACAGAGATAAGCAAGAGAACAAAACCAAAGAGGATCAACAGCAAGAAAAAGGCTTGAGTCTTAAAAGTCGTGTTAGCATCCAGCAGCAGGTAAAGAAGTAGAAGGTGTACCAAAACAGGGTACAGCTGCCCTGTTCTCATACACCTTCAGAACCACAAACTCTAGACAATAGTTGCTGCTCTTAACTACGCCCTAGTGCGTAACCAAGTTTAGCCAAAAGATCACTGAAAACAATCTTCGCCTGCCCCTACTTTTGCAAGTCCTTAGCCACATTCCTAACTCTTGCTGTTTTGAGAGTCTCACAGTGTAGCCTCATCCACCCTGGAACTCAGGGTAAGCCAGGGTGGTCTCAACCTGCTGTTCTCTTCCCCTTTCTGCCTCATGTTGGGGTGTGGGTTGCCATCACACCCAACAGCGTAACCCTGACCCTGGTTAATAGTCTCTAACCTAAGATGAGTCAGTCTGACCTAGACTTCAGACTAATCCATGAACCACGACTTCAACCAAAAAGGATTGAGTTTTAAAGGCACTTGGAGGAAAGGGGGAAGACTATGAAGATTATAAATGCAAACATGTCATATATTTCATATCTATTTCAGAACAGCTTCAGAAAACATGAACAATATCTCATGATATTTTTAATTAATACTTAACGCTAGTGATGAGATTCAGTAAGGCTAATTTCATCCTTTTATGCACAGATATACATACATATTACCTTGTATGCAGGAAACATCAACTAATTTAAAGTCATATTTTCCAAGTAGTTATCAAACATGTGACTCTAGGGATTTTTATATTTTAAAACTACATAAAAACTTTTAAAATAGGTGACTTCTACAAGTTAGTTTGAAAATGCTTGCATATGTTAATTTTAGTCTTCAAGGTTAATTAATTCAGCTTGAAGTTCCACATTTTCGCAATCTCTAGGTTTAAACTACCTTATGAAGAGAATCTAATTCTATAACTCTATAAAGAAAACCCAAATTCTATGAATTCTAAAATACTACCAAAAGGACTACTTGCCATGAATTTTCATAATTACATACATATAAAAACAGGTCTTAACCAGCTGAGAGTTCAGCAAACATTTTCCCTATTCTTCAAAACAGAAGTTATCGACAGTATGTCTGTCCAGTTAATACACATAAAATAAGGTTGGTCTATATAATTATTCAATGTTATAGACCACTATGAGAACAAAAGGACTGTGTTAGTTGAGTTGACTTCAGAGAGGAAGCTCTGAGGACGGGAGAGATGAATTAATGCAGAGGATCTAGGTCAGTTCCCAGTAGCCACGTGGCAGCTCACAATCATTTGCAACTCCAATTCCAATGTATATGATGTCCTTTTTGATATCCAAGGGCTCATGCATGCACACGGCACATAAATGTACACCCAGCATACAGGAGAAAGGGAAGTTAGCACAGTCCCACCTCTTAACCAAGAAGCTATTCTGCAACTGATATCTGCTAGAAGGGGAAAAGCCAGTTTTCTTCAGTAGAGTGACAGAGCACAGGGCAGGCCTCATGCTCAGGAGGAAGTGGCCAACACAGAACAGGCTCCTTGTGGGGATTGTGTTGTTGCTTTGTTTGAGGAAAGGGGGCTTTGTGTGTGATTTTTTGTATGCTTTCTTTTCTCTCTTTTTAAGAGAAAGAAAGAACATGAAGTTGGATGGGTAGGAATGAAAGGAAAGAATAGAACCAAAACATATTATACGAACATTTTTTAATTAAATTTAAATTTTAAGAATTTTAAAAGGGCTGTCACAATGACTCAGTGGTTACAAGCACTGATTACTTTTCCAAAGGACCCAAGTTCAATTCCCAGCACCCACATAATAGTTAAGAACTGTCTATAGCTGAGCGGTGGTGGCGCATGCCTTTAATCCCAGCACTCAGGAGGCAGAGGCAGGAGGATTTCTGTGAGTTCGAGGCCAATCTGGTCTACAAGAGCTAGTTCCAGGACAGGCTCCAAAGCTAGAGAAACCCTGTCTCGAAAAACCAAAAAAAAAAACAAAAAAAAAAACCCTGCCTATAACTCCAGTTCCAGGGGATCAGGAGCCCTTTTCTGATCTCTGAAGGCACTGCACACATGATGGACAGACATACATAAAGGCAAACACCCACTCATATAAAATAAAAATTAATTTTCAAAAAACATTTAAAGAAAGGCAAGCATTCTCC
>JAQHUG010000139.1:1575940-1603255 GCA_028555095.1 Dicrostonyx torquatus | reverse complement strand
TAATTTCCTTAAATGTTTTAAAAAGTAACATGAAACATTTTCTGAAATAAAAATAAATAAATAAAAAGATATCCAAAATAAGAGACAAGAAATTCTAAGTGCCAGGTGTGGGATTGAGAAATTCATTTTAAGCAAAAATAAACCATTCAAAATTGCATGTGTACTTGTTTTGAGACAGTCAAACCATGAGATTACTGCCTTACATGCCTTCTCCCAACAACTCTCACCTCCTTGAACACAAAGGCAACTGAACAGCACAAGCTCTTTCCAGGATGCATCAGTCTAGTCTGTGACACACAGAACACTCTCCTATCTTTACTGTCCCTGACTTCTGCTACCATAATAAAGTATTCTGGCTTTACATCCACTGGCATGTCAAATGAATTTTCCTAAGAAGCTTTAAAAGCATCCAACTGTATTAAAACTTATCTGGCTCTGGAGTGCAATAGCACAGGGATCCTTCATTTAGGAGCTGACGCTGTCACAGCCGGACCCTTCCCTACTGACTGCTAGAACCTGTGTAAGGATGCTCAGTCCCCTTTGCTATGACTCAAGGTTAAGTCAATCAGTTCAGCTATGAGAAACCCAAAATAATCCTCATAGACCACAATATTCCATCACCTCTAATCCTTCTTAGAAATTTGATTTGACATTCAAGTTATTAAGGCAAAGGATAAAACACACCAGTTCTCTCTTTTTGTACATTTTCATGTCCTATGTCACAAAGATTCAGAATCTGCTATCCACTAGAAACTCAAGTTTAAACAAAATAAGCAGAGGAATCAGCACACTGCATGGATCAAAAGAGGACAAAACAGGATCAGGAACAAGTTTACATTTTCCAGATTTTTACCCAGTAAAATAACATCAGCATGGCACTCTAAATAAAACAAAATTAAGAGAAAGGGCTATGCAAAAGAACTAATGAGACCTTTCTGTGCACATGTTTCTCTATCAAAGCAAGCATGTAATTTATGTTACTGTATCTCCTCCTATTATAAAACATCCTGTCTTACAGATAAGGCTGAAGATGGAAGGACTGTAGCCTTAGAGAAATAAAGACAAAGAAATACATATGAAGAACACAAGCACTTCAAATCCAGGTAGACTCTAAGTGTGCACCAGGCAGGCAACATCCACAATGAAACTATGATAGCCCCGTGGACTTCTACTCTCTACCATTTCCGTGTGCCCCACCTAAAGCAGCAAGCTGCATGGCCTCCATTTCGAAGACCATCTCAGGTGACAGATGCTCAGGTTAGGGTAAGTTTTCAAATGCAAACTGGATCTTCGGAGCAAACTGAAGATAATATGCACACGTCTAGGAATGAAATGGTAAAAACTAGGAAAGCCTAAAGTAAAATAGAAAAGGCTGACAGGGACCTAAGGGGTAAACCAGTCTGCAACACCTGAATAGAAGTAAGTGCCTCCTTACCAGGGTCAGATGCCACAGGGGAGAAACACAAGAGGAAAAGTGCAACCTCCCCCACTCCCTCCTACACACGCGTGGGCACGCACACATACGCTCACACACTCACACCGTTGTGCACATCAAACTAATCTTACATGATCACAGATCAGAAGCCTTGAGTCTCAGAAGAAACAGTAGAGCCTGGAGATGGCACTGAGCCAAGCTAAATCTGGGAATTCAGGGTGTAATTTTCCAAGTTGTCCCAGTGAATGGGTTCCAGGACCACCCTACAGACACCAAACTCAGCAGAAGCTTGGGTATAGAAAATGACGCAGTAAAGCCAGGTGGTGGTGGCGCATGCCTGAAGGCAGAGAATTCAAGGCCCTACAGAGCTAGTTCCAGGATAGCTAGGGCTAGAGAGAAACCCTGTCTCAAAAAGAAAAGAAAGAAGATGGTGCAGCTCCTTGCATATAACCTACACACACTCACCCTTATACTCACATTACCACTGGGTCACATGTAACACACAATAAAGAAGATGGTGCAGCTCCTTGCATATAACCTACACACACTCACCCTTACACTCACATTACCACCGGGTCACTTGTAACACACAATAAATTTAAGCAGGGTGTAAGTAGCTATATTGTTTCAGAAACAATGACAAGAAGAAAGTCATCACATTTTTCTGCACAAGCACAATTCTTTTACAGAAAGCTTCTAACACAAAGTTTGTAGAATCCAGATACAGAGCCCACAACCAGAGGTCACTACATTGTCAATGTAGAAGGGAAGTAACGTCTGAGAGGGTAGGAGTGGAATACCACAGTCTTTTCCCACCAAAACTCAAATTGCAGTGTAATTCCTCAATGCAACCATGTTGGAAGGTAGCACATTCAAGAGCTGCCACTGTAGTTCAGCCTCACTGGCCCGAGTTCTTACTCTTCTGGGACTAGGTCAGCAACCATGAAAGCAGACTATCCTGAAGAAGGTTAGGCTGGGGACATGGCTCAGTTGAAAGAGTACTTGTCTAACATTCACAAAGTCCTAAATTAATCCCTAGCACCACATAAACTGGGCATGATGATATATGCCTGTGATAAAAGAAAAGGAGATGATAACCGGGGAACAATTTCAAATAACTATAAAAATATACTTTAAAGCCAACCATGGTGGCATGCCTGCAATCCCAGTACTCAATAGGCAGAGGCATGAAGACTGCCCTAAGTCTGGACTACATACTGATGGTCTCACTAAAACTAAGGGAGGGGAAAGTAGAAAAATATATATCTTTATATAGACACACTTACAGCCTCAAAATGCAAATGACTATCCTTTAAGAAATTTTGAACTTTATCCTTGGGTAAAATGCTGAATCGAAATCGAAGCAGATCCATTTCTTGTTGAATAAACCATCGTCTAAGATCTTCCCTGAAACAGAAACAGAAATGAATATAAGTTAAAAACCCAATGATAGCTCAACAAAAACAATTTTTAAAAAAAATGATGACCAGATTCAAGAGATTTTCTGACAGATATTCAAGGCATGTCAGACACCAAGAGAGCCGTCAAGAGCAGACGTCCTCTCTGAAGTAAAGAGAAGTCACAGCGTCACCGCCTGTGTGCACCCGGTCTCACCTGAGACAGAATGTGAGAACCATAAGCCGTCCCCTTCCAAATGGATGCTGGCTGAGGCCCAGGAGCACACAAAAAGGGTATTTGGAGGAAACAAATAAGTACAATTACCGAATAACATAAAAGAAATAGCTCACTGCATTTAAGGTAACTTTCAGGGAGGCCATTATGCTGGAGGTGAGGCACTCCTTTCAGAGAGGCCGTTATGCTGGAGGTGAGGCACTCCTTTCTCCGAGGTGCTTTGTCCACATCGAGTAAACACCAAAGTCTTAAAAGTCATTTTTTTCTCTGAACAGGTTAACATGAGCTAACTTTGTCAACTAAGAGGGTAAGCTTCACAGTAAACCACTTTTTTTTTTTTTGGTTTTGCTTTTTTTTATTTTATTAAATAACATTTTTTTCATTGATTTTATAAACCAACTACAACCACAGTTTCCCCTCCCTCCTCTCCTCCCAGTCACCCCTCCCCATCTTCCCACCCTAAACTTCCAATATTTTAAAGCTAAAAATAAAAATACATTAATCCAAAAGACAAATACATAGCTGGCATTCATGCTACATTATAAAATAATTACTGCATGTAAAATTTAATTTCATTTTTCCGAGGTGACTTTCATAGACTACACCAGCAATTCAGTGGTTATTCAGGTCATACAAACTACATATGTTTTCTATAAAAGCCAAAACTCTTAAGTTTCAAGCTTTAAGGCAAACATGCTATCACTTAGGATCTTGAAAGAAGAAGCGATTCAAAATATTCAACCCATAATGTAATAATAACAAGAAACAACCATAGCTCTGATATTTGACCAAAAATTAGCAAGGGGGGAAAAGTTAAACTAAAAAAGCAATTAGCTCCTTCTTCCTCTGGGTGGCAGCACTGAGTTACAAGAAACCAGCTACCAACTAAAAATAGCTGAAATTTAATTTCACATTTGAAAACTTCTATCAAATTCAAGTGCATGTTTGAATCAATGTTTCTTAGCAAAATTATTTCCAGTTTTTTCCTTGGAAAAGTATCAAAAATCATCTTCCTAATGAAATCCCTTACAAATTTAAATCCTAAAATCTAGAGCCTCTCCCATTCAGATAAAAACCAGCAAATCTGCAATAATTTTTTTCAGTGTTTTATAGTAAAACAACTTATTTCAAAGAATGCACAATGATGTTCATCCTATGACATGCTGGTTCCCCAATGTCATTCTGGGTTTTCCTACAGTCAGTTCAAAAACATGCCAACTTCACATGAACCAATGTATGACCCAAGATCAAATCTGAGTGGGAGGACCAAGTGTATACTCACGACTGGCAGTATGCAAGGCGCAAAATAAAGTGGGAAATATGGTCCCTTCTGCGTGGCTCATATTCATCTTCTAAGTTCTCCTTCAAAACAAAACGACATGAATAAATTCATGTCTTAGAATGAGAAGGGGTGTAAAGACATGCTGATCCAACACAACCTATGGTAAAAGAAGCTTCAAAACACAATTCTTAGTATGCTTTGCAGGATAATTATCACTGTATTTCAACTAGAAGCATGTACAACTGAGAACTGCACTGTCTCACCCCTCCTAATTCTCCCCAACTTACACCAGGGTATCCACCCTCTCAGTCATTCCTAAAACTCGATCGCCCAACTCCTTTCATTTTAACTGTTCTAAGTATGAGAAAAATTAATTTTAATTCTAAATTATAATATATAACCACACTCCAAAGTCCTGTCTCCAAATGCCGTAAACTTTTAGAGAAAAAAAAATTTACTATAGAAATGCAAAATAGCACTCCTGTCCCAGCCACAGAAGAAGCAAGATGTGACTGCCTCGCTGGATAAAGTAATGAGCCGTGTGGCTAACATAGACAAGAATAAAGGGTTAATATAAGTTATAAGGGTTATGCCTGAGCTAATGGGCCAATCAGTTTATAACTAAAAAAAATTAAAATAAAAAAGCAAAATATAAAATTCAGTCTCTAACCTGAAATACACAATGATCAATGCCAATGAATTTTTATCCAAGCCCAAACTAGCAAGACTGAACCCATACCTGGCACTTAACTTAGGTACAGGCACCGTTCAAGGCATTCTGAATGTACAAACACACTCTTAAAACTGTGTAATGAAGGTTCTTGTGCCCTTACTTGAAAGATGAGGAAACTGAGGCACTAAGAGGTCATATAACTTTGCAGAACAAAGTTCATCAGCTCTCAGTTGCTCTGATAAAATAGGAGGGATAAGCCATTCAAAAGGAGAAAGGTCCACTCTTGGTCACAGATGTGAGGATTGCAGTAAAGTCATTTAGTCCGCTACTGTGAGATCTGCGGCAAAGCATAATATCGTGGGAGGAGCATACGCTGAAGCAGAGCTGCTCACCGCAGCCAAGAGTGGCGCAGACTGGGGTCTCACTGTGCCCTTCAGCAGATGCCTCGACAACCAAAACCTCCCACTAGGCTTCACTCTCCCTTCTTAAAGACTTCACCTCCCTTCAGATACACCAAGCTGAGGACCAAGCTTTTTAACATTCCAGATTCAATCAACAGCACATCCTATAGATAGCAAAGCCAACTGATACATAACCATCTCCTTCCTCACTTCTTAGAAAAGCAGCTTCAGTCTTCACCAGCTGCCAAGGCCCCTATTGCGGTGCCTTCCCCAACAGCACTGAGATTGTGCATCCACATGCTAGGCTGCGTCTTCCTTCCAGCTCCGTGGACAAAGCATCTGCTGCCTTCCCTTCCATCTCCATGGACACAGCATCTGTTGCCTTCCCTTCCATCTCCATGGACACAGCATCTGCTGCCTTCCCTTCCATCTCCTTGGACACAGCATCTGTTGCCTTCCCTTCCATCTCCTTGGACACAGCATCTCTCCTTCCTTGACCAATAACTAAAACCTCCAACTCATTTGCTGTTGCCTCTGATGGCCCGTGGTAAAAAAATGATTGTGGAAGACATCCTAGTGTCAGTCTCTAGCCACTGGCCAATCCACATGCAGCAAAACGGGTGAGAACACCTGCATGCATACATCACTCACACAAATAAAAAATAAAATAGCACACATGTGTCAAGTACATCTATGTGTATATATATGTATCTTCTCTTTTCCCCAAAACATCTATATTCTGTCCTACTTCCCCCTGACAATTTTAGTTAAACACCTTATGAGCAGCCACACCCACCTCACCACCTCTCTCCTCCAGCACCTATCACTATTCTCATTTCTGCCCCATCTCCAAGGGCCCGGTGCTAGCTCCACTGTACACTGTACAACTAATCTTATGTGATTCTGACTAAATTTCTGAAACTGTTGGGATTAAAAATATCATCACAAAACAAAATGCCCCAGTTAAAATCCCGGCTCTACCATTTACCAGTATGAGCATGAAGCATAAGAAAACAATGTCTTCGTCATAAAATAGGATGGAAATAGTACCCAGCTCATAAGACAAACTAGATTGGCCAATATAGGTAATGTACTTGCAGCCAAATTCAGCACAAAATAAGCATAATACAAACAGCTGACGTTATTTGTTGTCATTAATATAGCCACTTTTATTCAAATGCCAACCTTCTTTGGCTTCTGTGACACTACCATCCCAATTCATCACTTAATTCTCATGAAGTGTCTTCTTTATCTCCTTCCCAGACTCCTCCATTCCACTCACCTTAGATACTGGTATTCTCCTCATCCTGTCCCCCATTACCTTCTCTAAGTATTTCCCTAGTGCATTCTCACATAGTCTTGTTGATTCCAACCTTCTCAGAAGCCTATACTCCCACCAAACGTGCCTTCTCTAAGAAGTCCACAAGATACTATGACAGTTGTGTCTAAGTTATGTCTAGAACTAAACTCAACATTTTGGTTCCAGGACTAGCTTCTCTCACTGTATGTCACACCTTAAAATAGCACTGCCATTCGACATGTGAGCCACAGACTCTAGCGTTTCAACAATCGGTCCCCATTTGGTGCGCTAGTCTGGCAGCTGTAGAACCTTTGGACACTGGACCTCACTGACTGCAGTAGGTCACTAGGGGAGGAGGCTACACCCACTTCTGGTTGTGACTGTGTTCTCTGCTTTCTGTGAGCCCCACGAAGTAAGGAACAACAACTGCACACTCCCACCATTATGAAATCTGCCATGCCTTCACCATTACGATGAAGGATGACCTCTAAAACCATGAGTAAAATATCTCCTCCCTTAAATTCTCCCATCAGCTATTCTGTGACATTCATAAGAAGAACCAATACACTGCCCTAAGTAGATACCTGGGTACTGTAACTGCTCTTTCTGGCTTCCCCCTGGGATAAGCCACTAAAATCTTTTCGGTCTACACCAATATCTTTTCAATTGTCCCATCTCTCATAAATTCAGACTCTCATCATCCCAGGCTCCTGTCCTCTCCTGTCCAAGACGACCCTATCAACCTACTGTTGGCAATTATCCTCCCAAAATAAAAATGTTATGTTGTCTGTCAAGACACAGTTCCAAGCCAGATATGATGCTATACACCCGCTACTTCAGCATGCCAGAGGCTGAGGATCAATAGTACAGGGCCAACCAGGACTACATCCCAAGGAAAGCTGAGACTGTGGAACAACCCCCTCCTCTGGAAGCCTTCTAAACCGCCCCCGTCTGAACCAGGCAACTGCACATGCTCCTGGAATAACCAGAAAGAAACAGCGTGCATCACCCTGTACGACACAGAATGCAGGCAGCCTCTATATTCCGCCATGGATAAAAGGCAAGGATGCTACTAAGCTCCCTGTGCAATGCACAGGACAGTACTGCGATGAGAACTGAGTAGGGCAGAAGGATGGTAGTCCTGAGGGTGAGGAAAAAGCTGTGCTATCACCAACTAACTATGTCAGCCACCTCAACAGACTGTGTTCTTCCATTCACCTTTATAAAATCCTATGCCTAATAAAAGACCTTTCCCATAACTTACACTCAGTAACATAAACACATACAATCTGAGAGGACCATTCTCTCTCCACGTCTTTCTGCTACTTACTCTGTAGGAAAACTTGAGTTTTCGAAGCTCAGCCTCCATCTTGCTCTGGTATTGTTCTGTTCCTTTCACGTAGCTCACACCAAGATTCTCAACTGTTTTTAGTACTAGTGGGGAAAGATTTAAAAGAGAGAGAGAGAGAGTATAAGTCCAAAATAATTTTAAAAAGACATAAATTAAAGATAAAACCTATAACAGCAATTCTCTAATCATTTGTTCTTAGACCATGACAGTATTAAGAATTTTGTTTTCTGAAAGTACATTACATAAATTGTGTTTGTAAGAGGATAAACCCATCAATGAGCTGAGAATACAAGATAATCTAAGACTAGAGAGTCTCAAGCAGGGAAGATGGAAAAACGGATGATCCTTCCAGTTGTGCCACGCCACCAACACTGAGAAGTGAAAAGGCCTGTGTGCAGTCTGAAGAGAAGCTCTGCTGTCTGGAGTCTTCGGTCCACCTTGACCTCAGCACAGGAGGAGGATGGGAAGGAGAGGAGAAAGAACAAGACATAGGCTTTCCTTCCCTGGTGACGCAGAGGTGACACAGCAGAGAAGCCATCCTGAGCAGATGCCACAACTAAAGCCACACACAAGCCTTCCTCACAAACTCCCTGAAGGCCAGAATGAAACTCTTCTGCATTCCCTCTGGAACACAAACCCAGGTTCCTCTGGCTCCCTCCTACTATGGCGTCCAAACCGCATCCTCTCCACTTCCCTGTCCTCTTCCCGCCATCCCCATCTCCCTCTGCAGTCTCTACCCAAGCAGGCCCATCAGCCCCACTGCGCCTGCTCACTCGCCCCTCACACCCAACCACTCACAAATCCTGTCACCACACCTCCTTTCCGGCTCTCAGTCTTTCCCTTCCTATCATCGCCATGGTTGCCACCTTAACTGGGCCCTTGCCACTTCACTCCTTAAGTGACAAAGCCAAGGGACGCCTTTCAGTCACCACCTTCACCATGAGACATGTGACACTGTTAAGCTTCCTATGACAATTTCCCCTTGCCGTCACTCACTCTGGATGGTAATGAGCGCTGCCTCCTCTGCTAGCAGCTCATACACTGCTGCTCAAAGAAAAACTAACGGTATAGCCCATCTCCTGGTCCTTCCAGCAGGAACATCTGGGAGCATCAACTCTGAAGACTGGGCTAGTATTTGTCTTAGTTCATGTCCAGCTCATTCATGTCTGCATTCACATCCAAAGGATAAGAGGCCTCCAGTTGAGTGGCCACGTCCTTCTCACCCTCAGATCCCCACACTTCTCCATTCACCCTGAACTGGCCACTGAAAACCACAGCTCTCACTCCCAGCCCCACGCCTTTGTAGAGACCCTTATCTCAGTGTGGACTGGCCCGTCACTTCTTCAGCTGGAAAGTTCCTACCTTCTACTCATTTGTTCAGAAACCAGACCAAATTCCAACTCCTTAAGAAGCCTTACTTAATCAGACTAAGATAGTTACTCTCACTTTTATGCTCCAGGAGCATTAATCTTTACGTCTGCCAAACAGAAGGGAATCAGATGCATGGCTTCTACTCTGCATCCCTCTCTCTCCTTCTCCCTACATACGGTTTCAACAAAGAACTGAATTACAGTCTTCATTGCAAAGTCCCTGCGTCCCGACACAGTATACTCAATATGCCTTCCATATTGAACACGAACAGAAAAACAAACCCTCCCCAGCAAACCACACCGGAATCCAGCGGGCTGCCGAATAAAGACGAACTGCTTCATTCACTGACACCAGTGACAGCTGCGTATCCCAAGAATCCAAATATTTGAATTTAAATGCCACTTACATTTAAGTCTATCAACAGCCAAGCTTTCGAACTCTGTCAAAGATATGTTTTCAGAAGGTGGCTGGAGGTAAAACTGAAGGCTGTGAGGGTAACAAGCATTTCTCTGGTCGCCTGCCAAGCGCAGCTTCTTCCGAATCCTTCCTGAGAACTGCATCTTGGCTACCTTCTGAAAGTAGTGAACAAACAAACAAAAGAAAAGTTTTAGTGATGGGGGAATGAATGTTAAAACGATGGGAGAGTTGAAAACAACAAAATAGACGTGTGGGTACATTTACGTACACGTGTACACACACACACACACACACACACACACAACACCGCATGCACAGACCATTAAAAGCGATTACACCTAGGCGAGGCCCTATTTTCTACATTCATCTGTAATAACGGAGGCGAGTGGGCGGGGGAGTTAAACTGGGAGAGATGCAGGTGGTGGACCTTTTAGCAAGAGGGAGGTCAAGTGATGCTGCCCGCTCACTAGGTCGGTGTCGCCACCATCAGACGTCTGGGAACCCAAGACCAGATGGGGATTTATTGGGGGACAGTCCTTAAGTCAAGGGAAAGAAAAGTAGATTCTACCTGGATGAGAGACTTACGCCTCATCTTATAACTCTGGGGACCAGACTTATAAATCTAGCCTTTGAATCCAGTCTTCCAGAACATTCAAAAGTGCCTCAAGTTCCCGCCCGGGCCCCGGCGCCTTCCCGGGCCCCGTCTCTTTTCACCCCCTCAGGCCCCGCAAGCATCACCTGTCACTCGGTCCCACCAGGTCAACTTGCAAACTTTCAACTCCACGTTTTCACCGCCCCTAATAAACCCGCAAGATTTTCGTTAGCCAGCTAGCAATCCAACTGGAGAAAACACCGCGCTGACAGCTGCTCTCTCCCAGTGGCGGGAGAGTTCATTTGGGACCGGAAGCGGAAGTGTGGCACAGAGGTCCCACCCCCTGGCGTCCCGCCCACCGTGGTGCTACGCGGGATCCGTGGGAGCGGCTGAAGGGGCGATGTGTTCCACGCGTTTTGCTCGCTGAAGGACTTTTTGTTGCTGTGTGTGTGTGTGTGTGTGTGTGTGTGTGTGTTTTGTTTTGTTTCGTTTTGCTTGCGGAAGTTTGATCTTTCTGAGATAGGGCCTCCCACTACAGCCAGGGATAACCTGGAATTCATGGAGATCCTCCTGCATGGGCTGAGCCACAACGCCCGGCATTAAATATCTTGAATTCAAATATTAGTGGATTCTGTTCATTTGTTTTCCAGAACTTAAGCTGTCCCTCGGTGCACGGAGACGGCGTTGGGACTCAGTGCTGCAATGCTAAGGGCAGACGTTTCCACGCTGCGGGCAGAGTTCGTGTTACTAAGTACTGAGATCCAGGGGCGGCGCCCTAACCGCGCCTTCGTTCAGAGAGGTAGAGAGAACCTGCCGGGGTTGGCTTTGCCCCCGATACTCTAGGACTTCCCCTCATTCTGTTAGCAACGCTGCCTTCATTTCTCTGATGACAAAACAGCTCCAAGAATAAAGTCCGTTTGCGCATCCGCGTGCGGTGCCCTCGGTTTCTCTGCGGCCCCTCCCAGGGTAACATCAGAGCACAGTCTCGAGGGAGTGGAGTAACCTGCAGGATTTAGCAGAAATGCTCGGCGACCAGCGGGATGAGAAGGATCCTTCCCGCGGAGCTTTAGAGCCCCACAGCCCTCTGCGGTCTACAGTGTTCGAGGCCACGGCCTCTAGGTGGCGTGTCTCCCTTACAAAAGCCGCAGGCAGAGGCCCTAGAAAAGAAGCTGGAAGCCACCGTTTTTAGAGATGTGTAGTATAGTCGAACACTTTGATGCTTCTAAAATGCCCACTGAAGATGGACTAACTGGTAGCTGTCCCTTGTACCAGAACCTGTTATAAGCAGTTTATATGTCAACTTTTATTCTCAAGCCACACAAGGAAGGCTCTAGTATTAGCTCCAGTTAAAAAAAAAAGTGACTTCCAAAGGTTGCCTAACAAATAATAGAACTGAAGTGACTATCACGGAGCTCCACTCTCCAACCGTCTTGCTGTCCTGATTCTACTAGTACAACAGTGGGGTACACAGTTCCCCTATGTTGCATATACACAATTGACATAACCAATTCCAACCTGTGAATTACCTTTAAAGGGTAAAAAAGAAGCTGAAGCACAGAACAGAGAAGGTATACATGAATAGTATAAGACTATCACAGAAATCTAAGTGAAGTCACAACGAATTTTTTAAAAATCTAGAGATCTGACTAGGAAAACAAAATTGTGCAACTGAAAAGGTGCACAGAATCATTGTGCAGTGAGAAAGGGTTTGCCATAAATATAACAAACGATTAATATCCTTGGGAATTAAAGAACATCAATTTATTAGAGGAAATTTTTACACAAACTACAAAATTAGCTCATAAAGTAGTCAGCTATAAAGTATGAAAATGTTTATTGCTATAAGCAATGGAATTTTTCTGTCAAAACTGGCAAAGATCTACCTGCTTCTGCCTCCCTGTGCTAGAATTTAAAGCATGTGCCACCATGCCAGATTTGCTTTTTTATGTGTTTATATCCCTCTATTACAGGTCTTCATGGTCTTGGAACATGAACTACTAAAACATATGATGAATTGTCTCCTAAGGGAAATGCACCTCTGAGTCAGTTCTGTACCCTGTTTCAAACAGTTCATGGCCATTACTTGTGGCTTGTTAAGAATGCCAAAGTACTTGATTTTAAGCTCTTTTTTGGACAGCGTCTTTTACTTATCTTCATGTATCAGTTTATATGATCCCTTAAATGCCTACCTTCAAAATTAGAAAATGAGATAACTAATGTCATTGTATGGCTATTTCATAAAGAACTAGAAAAAACGTTTAACCTTACCAAAATCATATGAAGTCATGTAATAGATGTTTTTACATCATATCAAAATATGGGTTTTTTTGGTTTTTAATTTATGTTTTTAGTAGTGAGCCTAGCTTTTAACAGCTGAGCTGTCCAGTCCTGTTTTTAGTTTATGTATTTATGTGTATGGATGTTTAATCAGCTTGTAGGATGTGCACCTCTAGCATGCAGTGACAACAGAGGCCAGAAGAGGGCATCACACACACACACACACACACACATGGGAATGGAGATGGAGACTCCTATAAACCACCATGTGGGGCTGGGATCAGAAGAGGAGTGTTCTTGAGTGCTAAGCCCTCACCCCAGCCCCTTCAAAGCCTATATCTGATTTCAGAGAACAAAGTAGCCTGAGTCTATCAGGTATACCAGCATCATTATTTTCAAATCTCAATGAGGGTCAGTACACCCTGTAAAAACTGTTTTCTGATCCAGGAGCAATTGAAAGGGCAACTTCCCCACAGCAGTAACACACAACGATGTGGACATTTCAGATGTGCTTTCAGTGAAGGGGCTCTCTCGCATAGTCATGTCATCAACAATGAGGGATTACATAATGCTGAGTCCTGGCAAACAAGACTCTCAAGAAGCTACAGACGCCGACCTCACAGCGGGAAAAACACATATACGCAAACACAATTTTACTTTCGATAAACCATAAGCAGTCAAAACCAGAGACTACTGTGCCATTTCTGGAACCACGGCTCCCAGACCCCAAGAGCCTTCAATAAATATTTATAGAAGGAGATTGATGAGTCCTGGAGGGATGTCTAAGTCAAGCGCTGGGTGAGGAGTCTTGGCGAGACTATGAGCCAAAGTGCTGGGTTCGGCTTCGCAGGAAACAGATGGTTTGAATCGAATGTGACTCTGACCTTAGCGACGGCAAAGTGCTCGTCTGAAAACTGTATAAGCATTCCTTTCAGAATGACTTGGCTGCCCAGCTTATCCTGTAATAAAGCCCAGAGTACCTTCTGCAGCATAATTTCCATGAATCGTCACTGCTCCATGCAGGGCCTGTGCTGGACAGTACCAGCTGCAGACAGTCCAATCCGGATGGCATTCACCCTGAGTTGACGTCACCACTCCAGAACTTCAGCTCTGTGGTGCTATACACAGCTGAGAGTTTCGTTGCCATACTTGGTAAGTCAGAGTGCATCTACATTCTTCCCCAGTTTAGGGTTTGCTACCCCAAAGCCCAAGGATGTGCAAAAGTTCTTTACGAAGTGAGCATCTTCTGGTCGCTACACCCTGCCAGAGCACCATGGAAAGTACAGGAAAAGAAGCCTTTCCAACAGGGTGCCTGACCCGCAGAAATGAAGGCAAACTTGGCCACCTTCTGCTCTCTCCACCCTCCTGACTTCAGTTCCTACTTCAGAGAGTTTGGCTATGAGAGAAATCTAAAAACAAGCATCCCATTCTTTCTCCCTTTGCGTCCATTAGTCTAGTCGGCGGAGGTCAAGAGAGCCGGAGAAACATACCCTTAAGAGGTAGTACAGGGAGGAAGAAACGCCTTTCCATATACGATGATGGCTAATTTTATTCTGGAAATGTCAGTTAGTCCTACTAAGTGTTTCCAATAAAAGAGTTCCAAATCTCTATCCTCTTAAATTTCATAGTCTAGTAGGAAAGAGAAAAGAACAAATAATTATATGAATTACTATGTAAGATAAACCAAGCGATAAACAATTCAACCAGAGGAGGAATATGAATAGTTCTTGGCAGAGTCTTAGAAATTCCAGAAAGAGTGGCTGGGGAAGGCTGGCTAGAAATATAAATAGGAAGCAAAGATGATAAGAAAATTAGAAATTCCACAGCCTTTGGACTGTGAATCCATGGAAAGATGGATATAGTCTTATAGTATTTAAAATACTGTGGTATTGGAACAGGAATAAGCAAATTAATTGAACAGAAGAGAGAATCCAGAAGCCCAGCATGCGACAGGCCCACTCCTCTAGTCAACGGAGAAAAGATGGGCAATTCTAAATTACTCTGGGACAAATGGCTGCCTGTGGGAGACGAATTTTATTCTCCACTGACATTAACTCAAGCTAGTTGGAGATACTCCAGGAAGACAAAATAATAAGACTTTCAGAAAAATATATGCATGGTCTTTGTGATGTTTGTGCACCAAAGAGGTTCTAAAAGATACAGGCACAGTGGCATGCCCCATAGTCTCTGCTATTGGAAGACTAAAGTGATAGAACGGCTTAAACCCAAGAGTTGGAGGTCATTCAGAACTGCACAGCTAGATCACATAACAAAATAGGAGAGAGATTAATTAAAAGCACAGAAGTCTGGAGATGGGGGTCTCATCAGTTAAGAGTGTGTACTGGGCTGGAGAGTTAGCTCAGTGGTTAAGGGCACTTCTTGTTCTTGTGAAAGACCCAGGCTCAATTCCCGGCAACCACACGAAGGCTCTCTATCTCCTCGGACACCAAGCACATGTACAATGCACAGATGCAGACAAACAAAATAATAAAAATAAACCTTAAAAAAAAGAGTGCATATTGCTCTTGCAGGGGTCCAGGTTCAGTTCCCAGCAGGGTGTCAGACAGCCCACAACTGCCTGTGACACTAGCCCTACGAGACCCAACCCCCTTCTTCTGGGCTCACGTGAACATGCCCACACATAGACACATACATATAATTACAAAATAATAAATCTACAAAGAAGAAAAGTATAAAACAGTTCTGGAGATGAAGAGCGATGATGGTTCCGCAATAATTCGATTCTGTACACTGCCACTGAACTGGACACTTAAAGTGACAAATCCTGCGTTGGGTATCTTTTAGCCACTTTACAAACACAAGCTAAAAATGAAGAAGTCCCAAGAGCGGATAATGAAGGTGGATGTAAAAAGGATTCATTGATTATTTGGACTATATTAGAATAAAGAACTTAAGTTTCAATTTAAGTATATGTGCATCTTCATAGTCACAAGATTAGGAAAATTATAACCAACACAGGGTTACTATCCAAATATAACTAAAAAGAAAAAACTCAGGGCTGTCCCTACCATCAAGTAGGGGATGCACCACAGCTGGTAGAATGCTTATCTGGCAGACAGGAAGCCCTGGGTTCAATCCCAGCATGCATATAGTGAGGGAGTTGAAGGTCAGTCTGCAGACACTGAGGCTCTGTCCCCGAAAATGCAAGTAAATAAATAAATTTGTGCAGTAGGAAAGAATGGAGGGAAGTCTGAACAAGTGTTTCCAGGACAGGGGAAACAGTGATGACTCAACATATGAGATCATGTCAAACCACACCAACAACTAAGGACATGGAAACGCTCAGTACAACCTCAAAGTCTGAAAATATCCAGTGTCAGGAGGAGGCCTCAGGAAAAGATGAACTCATGAAACTACTTTGAAAATCCAGTTAGTATCGTCTGGCAATCTTGATGTGATCGCCCCAGTTTAAGAATTCTAATCTAAGTGTTGTGTATTTCTAGAGAAACTTTGTGCCTATACATCCAAAAAAAAAAAAAAACTACAAGCATATTCATAGGAACATCAAAATAGTGAAACACCAGAATCTGTTCACTTCTAGGGAAATGGGTAAATGAACTGTGGTCTTTTTGCCCAATGAAATATACTTATAAAACACAATGTAAACAAATGAACTGCAGTTGAAGTGAGCACAAAAGTATGAATATTCTCAGGCCAATGGGACACTGGAGCATACATTTATATGCCGCGTGTTCTTCACTTCCCATTCCTCCCCCTAGAAACCACTGCATCCCTGCTCCCTGGTGCCGACTTTACAGGCTATAGAAACAGGTTTCTGTGCTACGCGCTCATAGTTAGATTCATTCCCAAAAGGACCTTGGAAATTGAGAAGGAATTGAGGTCAGTCTGGTATATCCTAAGGTGTCTCCCTGCAGGCCCGTCTATGTCCTTCAACATGTTGCTGCCCATCTCAAGTAAGCTGACACTGAATGATTCTGTCTCTGAGTTAGATAACAGCCCCTGTCCCTCCACAGAACAAACAACAGGAGAAAACTGACTTCTAATGAGTCATCTGTGGCTGTCCCCAAACTACTCTTCTCAGACACGCACACACACACACACACACACACACACACACACGTGCATGCACATGCACACACACACACAGACACAAATCTTTGAGTTAGCCAATGTTGAGTGGTGCCACCTGCCTTGTGTTGAACTCTAATGATGCAATTCAGGATTTATATAAAAGCTTAAGGATTTAATCAATGTAGTACTAAAGAATACATACTGATGGGTAGACAATGATTCGACTCAAGACGCTGGTTGCTCTCGGGAGAAGAGGCATGCTTCGGTGGAACCTCTATGCCATCTCCCTTCTCTCCCTAGGGGACACAAAGAGGATCTCATAATATTGTAAACAAAAGTGCTATTTCAGAGAATGGCTTCCTGAGATTTCAGTGGGGAAGCTTGCAGAGCAATCATTTCTGCTCTCTCTGATTTAGTAATCCCTCCTCTCCATCTGTCTGCCTTGTTTCAGTTCTCTGAGAGGCTTGGCATGAAGATTCTTTTTAGTAGGCCACCACTTTGGCCTGATTCTTTCCTCCACTTGCCAGTAGCACCACATATACACAGACACACAGACAGAGGAGTGGACATGGACACACACGCGCACGCACATACACACACTCAAGCACACACCTTGCCTTAATAGGGATCACCTAAGCCTCCGAGACACAGTTTGTCCTGCCTGGACCTTCTCAGCACCCCGATTACATATAGAAGGTATGTATGGGAGGCAGATGCATTTATTAATTTACCCTTCTCCCTCAGACTGGCAAAGTGTGCTCCTGGGCACACAATCCTGAAACTAAGCCAGTATCTTTTCTTGTGAAGGGGACAGTGAAATAAGATGAACCTCGTCCTGAACACAGGGACAGCAAAACTGTTCACTTAATTATTTCTAGTTATTTCTAGATATCAGAGACAGAAAAGAATACAGGATCTTTTTCTCTGCCTTCAGGTTAGCCATGTACAAATAACTCTAAATATTAGTGTTTCTGAAACCTACATCTTATAGATAATTGGCATAGGCACCATAACACCAAACACTGCAAATCTCTGGCCAGATTAACTTTTTGAAAGAATTCATTTTACAATAGTACTGTCAGCATCCAAAGGTTATGAGAAATGCCTGATTTTAGTAATGTCCAATTCATTCCTAAATGTTTAGTAGAACTCTTTTCTCTATTTAAGTTTAAGCTGGACTGAACCCCACAGTACAAGACACATCTACCTCAAATCATCTTAGTGGCATTCAAAGGAATTGGCTTGGGGAAAAAAAAAGCCTGCCTTTAAAAAAAAAATCTAAGAGCTACCCTTGAATCCAGTGTTACCTTATGAACCAATGGCATTTTTGATGCACTGCCCATGTAACCTCCCCAGAGAGAACTTCTAAGGTGAATGGATCATTTCACATTAATCCAGCCATACACTGGCAACATTGAACTGCTATTTGATGTCAAACTACTCTGAATATCTTAATTTTTAAATACAAGTCTCATTCCTGAACGGCAAGGTCCTGAGACGGAGAAGAGCATCTCGCTGGGTTTTGCACTCCGCCTCAGTCCCACCCATAGCACAGGCAGACACTCCACAGGGACTTGCTGAACTGAATTGAACTCCTTCCTATTCATCCCTGGGTCCAGATGGGCTTTCATGTTCCATATGATGTAATCCTCCCCGAATACATTTTCACTCTCGGTGTTGGCTTTCCGACGGCAACTCCTAAGGCAAATATTTTCCTTCGGTTGGCTGAGCTTTGGAAACGGAAGAAGGTGTCAATATGACGCTGTGATGATGCCAAGATTTCATTCCAACTTGACTGATTGATTATCCCATCTAAAAGTTAGTGTTCCTCACTGGGGAAATGATCTTACTCTTTCACAGAACTAAAGCCACGAACTAAAAAGGAATCTTTCTCACTCTGACAAATATAAACAGTTAAGGGTAAATGTTAAGGTCTGTACTGGCTGCAGAGAGGGATGGGGCCTGCCTTCCTCACTTGGGTGGGATCACCTCTACTAAATTCCTCGTCTTTCAATAATAAAACATCACCCATCAGTATGTATCCATGAGGTTAAAAAAAAAATCCTTCCTTCTACAGTGAAAATGAATTTCCTCGTGGGGTTAAATAATTTAGATCCATGCTTCCCAAGTGTGTGGTACATACTTCAAACTCTTCCTTGTGTGGGCTTCTCACCCACCACTCTCTTTCCAAGCCTGTATGACCCATAAGGCTGGGGCAACTATCCAAGTCAAATGCTTCTTTTTCACAGACACTGGCTCCTTCCCCTGCTCAACCAAAACTGACTTTTTCCCAATCCACACATAATGCGTAGGCCACACAAGCCAATCTTAAAGCCAAGACTGCCTTCTCCTGATGACACTTGTGATGGAAAGAGGTTGGGCTGTGCTTTCTGTAGAAGAGTGACAGAGGCAACTGGATTTCACCCACCAATTAACAACCCTTACTGTGGGATTTTCTTTCTGCTGTGCAGATATAATCCAATGGTGTGGGACCATAGTCTATATTCTGTCAATTATATTTTAAATAAACGCTGATTGGCCAGTAGCCAGGCAGGAAGTATAGGTGGGACAACCAGACAGGAAGTAGAGGCAGGTCAAGGAGAACAGGAGAATTCTGTGAAGAAGGAAGGCCATTTCCTCTGCAGTTGTGAGCCCGCCACAAGAAGAAGCAAGATGTGACTGCCTCACTGAAAAAGGTACTGAGCCATGTGGCTAACATAGATAAGAAAAATGGGTTAATATAAGTTGTAAGAGTTAATAAGAAGCCTGAGATACTAGACCAATCAGTTTATAACCAATGTAGACCTCTGTGTGATTTCTTTGGGACTTAACAACTACGGAAACCGGGCAGGACAGAAACCACGACAACAATCCAACATTTGGAATAGAATACTAAACCCAGGTTTTGCCAACTATAATTTTTCTTATAATAATGATGTTAGTATTTACAAAACACATAACAGTTTTCAAGGCTATTTTGTTTATATGATCAATTAAATCTCTGGAGTCTATTTAACCATGCTAACTTTTTTCCCTTTCCATTCTCCTTCTACTTATGTTTTAAGCTCTAAATGTTTAAGTAAAAAAATATGTCTTGTGTCATCGGGAAGGCTATGTTATTTCTAAATAGTGCCATATGTGAGCCACTGTCCATGACAGCGACTGCTTTAGTGTCAGATGATTGTCTGAAGTGAGAAGGTCTAGCTTTCAATATACTGATAAGCATGTCTAAATATTCTTGATTTTAAGAGTCTAAAGACAAAATGTATTTTTAAAAATTTTAGTTACTTTACTTTTATATGCATGAGTGTTTTGCCTGCATGTGTGTCTGTGTGTCGTGTGCATGCTTGATGCCTAAGGGGAGTCAGATTCCAAGGAAGAATCAGATACCACAGAACTGGAGTTAGAGATGTTATGAGTTGCCGTGTGGGTGCTGGGAACTAATGTGGGTCCTCCATAGAGTTAGCAAGTCTCTTAACCAGCGAGTCCTCTCTATAACCCAAAAAATACCTTTAGATCATTGTCTTGAGTCACCAGCACCAATTTGGGTAAAGAAAATTAATTCTCCGTAGTTTCTATCTAGCTGTAATTTTCAATTCCAAAACAATTTCATAAAGAAACCATCAGTTTCTTAGCCTTTCTTTTAATGAGTTAAAGTTTGTCTGGATATTAGCAAATGAACCCAGTTAGAAAACTAAGGCACTAGTGAAATGAAAATTGATGCAGAGGAATTCAAATATTGGAGCCAGTTGTGATCAATGATACTTTGGCAAAGAAACTAAGAATTCACAGTAGTTTAAATAGAAATTTGTGGCAGGAAAGGAGCTCTTATGGGTAGATATTTCAGAAATCCAGAGGGCCCATCCAGCCTAAGAGGCAGAAGTGTTGCTTTGATCTCTGTCTTTGGATATCCCAACTTGCCACGTGTGCAAGGAGTATACATACGACAAAATACACAATGGGAGATTTTTTTCAATTGGATTTTTTTCTCCCTTGTGCTTTCAGGTAAACGGCTATGTTGATTGGCCTATACTTGCTTTTAAAATTTTTCAAAAAATAACCAGAAATGGTAATGACTTCCCAAATGATAATCTACTGTGCTCAGACTACGAAGCCTCAAGATACTAAATCATTTCATTATTATTCTCAATATGCCTTCTTCAGTTTCAGTAAAATAACATCCAGCAAACTAACATTACTTATATTGCCTTGCTTTTACAATTTTGTAGCCTATAAATGGATTTGACTTCTATATGTTATGTTAACTGTAAGCATATATAATAGGTAATCTTAGCTATCAGTTTGATAGGCTATATCAATAAAGATGTGTTGTATGCTGTGTGCTGTGGACTTTCCCAAGACAACTAGATCATACAAGGCCTGAACCAATGAAGGGCTAATTCATTGACGAATTGAAATTTAGATTGAAGGAAGTAACTTACTGGGCTCGTGTCCTAAATGGCTATATGTCTTGTCCTGACTCTTTGCTGATTCTGCTCCTTTTGGATTTACATCCATAATAAGATGCCCACTCTCTGCCATATACATGCCCCAGCAAGGGCCCAGAAACCCAGAACCATGTTACCTCAACCTGTGAGTATTAATAAGATTAATAAATAACTTTCTCTTAAGGTGCCTCTGTCAAGTGATGAGAAAATCAACTAAAAAGCATATTAAAAACTATCTTAATAATTACAGTGCCAAAAAAGATACACATCAACTCCAACTATCTTCATTATTCAACTCAAGCTTGAGAATTTCTAATCTAATCATAAAATGCATGGACAGTAAACTGTGTCATTCATAGTATAAATATGAAATGGTAACTTAACATGATTATCAACAAATATAGTTTGACAATATATTTTGACAAATATTGTCTTAGGGTTTTCATTGCTCTGAAGAGACACCATGACTATTGCAACTCTAATAAAGAAAATTTTCAATTAAGGGTGGCTTGCTTATAGCTTCAGAGGTTCTTTCCCTTATAATTATGAAGGGGAGCATGGCAGCGTGCAGGCAATGTACAGGCAGATGTGGTGCTGGAGCAGACTGCTACATTTGCAGGCAACAAGAAGTTGACTGACTGTCCCACTGAGGGAGGCTTGAGAAAAAGAGACTCAAAGCCTGTGCCCACAGTGACATAATTTTTCCCAGCATTCAGTTTAGTTTTCCCCACCTAGCTAAGTACTGCCTGCTATAGGTCCAAAGCAGTTTCTTTATTCATTAATGGTAATCACAGTATACAGAGTAGAATCCCACATCATCTGTTCATGTAGTAACACACTGTAGACCCTGTGTTAATTAACAGCTCCAAAGACTTTTACCGCATGGCTCTAAGGGATGTGCTTTATAACCAACTTCTTACTAATGAGGCCTTAACCTGTGCTCACATTGTCACTATTACACACTATAATGCAATCAGGATCTACCCACATATATCTCTGCATCTTTTCTACTGTTTGTATTGAAGTAACTGGGTCAAGGAAAGTGTGCTCTGAGCATGTCAATGTATTATGCCAGGGCTTCCTCTAGAAATACTTGGCCAATTTATAAGCATTGTGAATTTAGGGGATGGAAACATTTCTCAGTAGTTAAAAGTATGTGCTGCTCTACAGAGGACCTGAGTTCATTTCCAGAGCACATTTCAGGCAGCTGACAACTAACTGTAAATCCAGCCCAGGGCATCCAGTGCATTCTTCTAGCCTCTGTAGGCTCCTATATTCAACTCACACATACACACACACAAACACACAGCCATATACATAATTTTAAAAATATAAATCTTTTTTTAAAAAATTTACTATTTTGTTGCTTTGTCTTGTTTTGAAACAAGGTCTCATTAAATAGGCTGGCTTTGAAGATCCTACCCCTCAGCCTCTTTAAATTCTTTTGCTTTTAAAGATGTTATAATAATATGATAGTTTTAGTTTATTCATAACAAATTATCATTTTGTGGCTTGGGGTGTGTGTGTGTGTGTGTGTGTGTGTGTGTGTGTGTGTGTGTGTGTGTGTGTGTTCTGGATACAGACTTTAAGGCCATGTTCCCCCAAACCACTGATTTATATCCAGAGTCCTAAAACTAGTTTACTATTAAAATGTAGATAAGGGGATGATAGAAAATACCCATTTTTAATCTATTTTTGATGTCATTTTAGCTAGACACAATTATACTAGGCAATTATGACCTGGGTAATTAACAGTAATAATTTTTTTTAAGTCAGCCTATAATTCCAGCATTTGGGAGACTGAGTTGGGAGAATCACAAATCCAAATCCAACTTGTGCTATGCAGTGAGAGAGTTATTCAGAGGGGAAAAAAAAACAAGCTAACAGGCAATAACAACAAAAAATAAGAATCCAAAACCCCAGAGTACAGGAGCTGGGCCAGGAGGCCCTGGATTTTATCTCCATAACAACAACAAACTTTAATTTTTAATAACACATTTCAACACTATGATTAATAGCTTTTAGGACTGACCAACATCCAAGCACAACTGCTGAAGACAAAAACTTGGAACTATTACAGCTGGTTTGTTTTATCTGAAGTCCAGATGTTTAAGCGCAATACATTTATATCTTGGTATTATAAGATGCATTCACTGATAACTTCTCCGGAATAGAACTCTTACTTTTGGATTCAACTCTCTATCCACAGAGTTTTCTGTGTCCATTTACCTCAGTGAAATACATTGGTGATCCCCATGTTTTTCAGGGTCACTCACGGAGAACCTGATGATATAATTTATTGTCCACGAAAGCACACATCTGAGGGTGGATCGGGGTTGCTGTAATGTTAATTTTTGGCTAAGCCAAAACCATCTCTGCAGAGTAGACTGGACAAATCACTCAAGAAGACTTTCCAGCTAGTGTGTTTTAAGGACTTGGCTTTTGTAGATTTTACAATATTTCTTAAGTAATCACTACATGCTATAGTCAGAAATATATATATATATACATATACATACATACATACATGTATATATGTATATTCTGGGCCCTTTAGGAGCTTACTGACTTGTGAAAACATAACTAAGACCACATTGGGAGGGCTGGGGAGATGGCTCAGACGTTAAGAGCACTAACTGCTCTTCCAGAGGTCCTGAGTTCAATTCCCAGCAACTACATGGTGGCTCACAACTATCTGTAATGAGATCTGGTGCCCTCTTCTGGTGTGCAGGCATTCATGAGTACAGAATACTGTATACATAATAAATAAATATTTTTTAAAAAAAAACACATTGGAAACATTAGGAAGGCTCCACCCAACAGATTTTTCTGCATGCCTTACAGGTCTAGTATATGCTTGTTCTATTTTCCCCTGGAATACTTAATGAAACTAAATATCATTTTCTTAAATTTGGAGTTGAGTCTGAAAAAGTAACAGGACAATGCTAAAAGCACAGAGCACAAATGTCTGAGGCTAAACTAAAAATATCAACTTACTCTTGAGATCTTAGTCCTGCTAATTAAAGAATTTATCGGGTGGAATCTAGAGGACAATTTTAATAGAGTCTAAAAAAAATCCCTAGGACAAGCAAGCCCTATGTCTCTGCAGCTGCCTGAAGGAGGAAGAAGGAGAAGGGAAAGAGTTAAGCCTCATGGAGGGCATCACATGATGGGGACAGGAGCTTTAGAGAAGGAGTAACTCCCAAAGCTTACAGAAAGCATGAGGGCCGGAAAGGAGAAAAGGGAAAGTTTGGCTTTTTCTGAGCAATTCAGAAAAGCAGAAGGATTTAAAAGCTGCATGACAGGGGTTCTGTAAGCTCCTGCACCAGGAAGAAGGGGGGTGTCAGAGAGTGTGTGGGGGATTCTGAAAAGGAAACACAGTATCTCACTAAAGGGATAATTATTCCTCCCAACCATTTAACATGAGAAGTACTGTGGCCAGCTCAACAGGATTAACTCTTTTCCCATTTGAGGTAGCTTTAAATGTTATGTTTCCAACCAGACCAGGGAAATAGTTTTCCATAATGGGCCTTCCCACAGGGCCCTGATCAAGACTAATGCAACAGTACCTCCTTGGTTCTAGGGTACACTCAATATAATGTAATGTTTTAAACTATAAAAAGTATAAGAAAAAATCAGAGAGACCACTTTGGAGGTTGAAACCAGAGAAATCAAGAATCCCAGAACTCAGTAATCCCAGTACTCAGAAGGCAGAGTCAGGTGGATCTCTGTGAGTTTGAGGCCAGCCTGGACTATGCAGCGAGTTCCAGGACAGCCAGACTGTTACACAGAGAAACCCTGTCTTGAAAAAAAAAAAAACAAAAGACCAGAGTCAAGTCAGATGACCTGTCAGCAAGAAGCACCCCACTGTGGGTCCAGATCCACAAGTTAGCGGCCCTCACAAATGTCACTCAGGACACGCGTGGAGAGTATCACAGAAGAGAAACCAGACACTGAGGTCTGCAGATGAACTGGCTTTGAGGAAAACTTACTGAGGTTATCAAGTTAGGAGTCAAACGGAAGTGGACTACAGAGTAATAGCAGGGTTGACATCGGGGTTAAAAACAGCAACACAAACACTGAGTGGTGGGAAGAGGGCTGAGAGCATTGAAAAGAAACCTCCACTCATTTATGCCCAAGAGAAAGTTAGTAAGGACCAGAAACACACAGATGATAGAGAAGCCCACAGACAGTAACCGTGAAGCCAGCTGGACTGCCATAGCAAGTGCCGGGTCATTAAACAACAGACCTTTTTTTCCTTCTTCTCCATGATTCTGGAGATTAGAAGTACAATATCAAGGCCCAGAGAGGCTGTTCGTCAGTTAACACCCACATAGAAGAGCCCACAACCTTCTATAAGTCCAGTTCTGGGGATTCCAATTCCACCTTCTGGCCTCCTAGGCCACCTGCACATATATAGTTAGTGTGTGTGTGTGTGTGTGTGTGTGTGTGTGTGTGTATGTGTGTGTGTGTGTGCACGCGCGCGCGTGCGTGTGCGTGCATAAAAACAATTAGGGTCATGCATATACACATAAAATGAAATAAATACTTTTTTTGGTTTTTTTTCAAGACAGGGTTTCTCTGTAGCTTTGGAGCCTGTCTTGGAACTAGCTCTTGTAGACCAGGCTGGTCTCGAACTCACAGAGATCAGCCTGCCTCTGCCTCCCGAGTGCTGAGATTAAAGGTGTGCACCACCACTGCCCAGCAAATACTTATTTTTTTCAAGGAAGTTCATAATCATTAGCTGAACTTAGTGGCACACACTTTTAGCCCAGCATTTGGGAGGCAGAAGCAGGTGGATCTCTAGGAGTTCAAGACAATCCTGATTTACACAGTGAGTTCCAAAGCAACCAAAACTATATAGTGAGAGCTTATCACCATAAATAAATGCCCAACAAACTAGAAGTGGTAATCACTTTCAGGGTTCTCAAAAGACAACCCATCATATCAGACTAGGACCCACCCATACAACTTCATTTTAATCCTAACTTTCTTATTAAATATTATCTCCAAAGATACTCACATTCTGAGGCACCAGGGTTAGGATTTCAGTTTATAAGTGTGATGAGGGACACAATTCATTGTGGCACCTAACAAATGGGATACGTGGGAAATGTCATTGGAATTTGCAATGAACATAAGTCACTGAAGTGGAACCATTTAGATGACAGTTGAGAAGCACCCTAGAGGCTTAAAGCATAAAAGGCCTAGCTGAAACTATGAGGCACCAGGGCTCCTCCAAGAAAAAGAAAAAGAATTAAGTTCAGATGAGCAGACTCTTTAAACCATCACAGGAAGGTCTTGAGCTCAGTTCCACTTCCCAGAAATGTACAATATGTTAAGAAATACGCACAGACAACCCCACACGGTAGAACAAAAGAATCCCTTAGGACAAAAAGCACTGAAGTGTTTTCAAAAGAAATGAGCAAGGCTGGGGCTGTCTTGGGCGACCAGGCTAATTGTTGCAGAGCTGATGTTTTACTTGGACAACATGTGAGGACTAGAGGTTTCAGCTCAGGGTTTTACATCTTCGCACCCTCATCTTGGTTTTGAGTAATGTCAGGAAATGTTGGATGGAACTCAGAGTCAAAATTGGCCAAAGTCACAAAAGGCTTTTTCCTCATGAGGAACAAGACTTAGCAGCCATTTATCAATGTCTGGCTGAGTAAGGATTCATGGGAAGTAGTAGACGCAGCTGCTCCCACACAAGCTAAGATGCTGAGAAAGAATCCCAGGGGAAGAGCACTGCCCTGTTAGCATGCTGCTTTGGCCCCAGGGTCCCACTTCCCCAGGTAAGCGCCCTGACTCCAGAGGACCTCTGCTCCAACACAGTGGTGCTTCAGGCTGGGACTGTGCACAGAAGCCCAGCATTGTGGTGCTATCTATTCCAGTGAGCAGACGGCTCCAAATTTCTCTGGAAATGATACCAGCTGGTACACTTTTTTTTAAAAAAAGGAACAGACCTATGGGAGAAAAGATATGGTGTTGCCCCTACACCTGATAAAGCAGGGACTACAGAGTATAGAAAATAAGAATAAGGAAGTGTCACACAGCTAGGACTTATGAGTTTCTCTTGAGGAGCC
>JAQHUG010000139.1:1553341-1563941 GCA_028555095.1 Dicrostonyx torquatus | reverse complement strand
CTTTGGTTGGTTGGTTGGTCTGGTTTGTTTTTCAAGACAGGGTTACTCTGTAGCTTTGGAGCCTTTTCGGGAACTTGACCAGGCTGACTTCGAACCCACAGAGGTCTACCTGCCTCTGCCTCCTGAGTGCTGGGATTAAAGGCATGTACCACCATTGCCCAGCTGTTTTGCTTTTTTGTTCTTCAGGTTGAACCCCAATATCTGTCTCTGGGTTTTTAATACTTGTGCTATACCTGTGTCCACAGGAGTGACACCCCTCCATTCTCCAGCAGGTTAAAGATGGGATGGATGTTGGGCTGGGGTGGGCCAACACATAACCTTGGTTCGGGGCCTGAGCACTTGCAGGGTTGGTCAGCCTGATAGCTCTTATGGGATGGGTTTTTAATAGCAACACGATGCTACAAAGAAGACAATCTGAGATGTCACTCTTCCCAGTGGCAAAGAGCACAAGGCTAACGTCACATGTGCTCCATGGGCAGAATCTTTAATGCACGTCAATGAACTGATTGCTCTGAATTCTCACCATGAACCCTGAAAGCCATCAGTTCTATTCCCAGGTAGAAGCAGGCTCCAACATTCTCCACCACTGCACCTTCACCTTTGTGGTTCGAGGGGACCCTGTGCATACCCACAACACGCTGAACTATTCAGATCCAAGATTTTGAACTCCTCGATGACAGAGACCCCTGTATCTGCACATCATTCAGCATTGTGTGGCATATACAAAATATGCAACACAGATTTGCTCAGCAAATCAATTTCTCCCCTTCTTGGGTTCCTTTGCTGGAAAAAAGTTTACACAGAGAAATGTTAGACCCAGAAACGAATTGTCTCTCGGACATCTAAGCTCCATAGAGAGGAACTGACAGCTGCTAAGTTAATGGCTGTATCCTAGAACAGCGTGGAACACAGTGGTTAATAACAGACCGAATCTGCCCATTTGAAAGCCTGCTTCCCCATCCTTTCTGTTTCATCTCATCCTCCTAGCAGTCTGACCTCGGATTACTCCTCCCAGCATTCCCCTCTTACCATTGCACCTCACTAACAGTGACCGAGCTAGCATTCTTCCATTCTGACATAACGTGTCATCAACTTTATAAGGGAAAGTTTTATTCGGGCTTAGGGTTTGGAGCAGCAATGCAAGGCAATGAATTGTGGTTATGTCACGGTGGCCGGGAAATGAAGAGAGAAGGGATCAGGGCTCTGATGACATTCCCCTTACAATGTATCTTCCTTCCATTGAGCCTGACAAGGCCATATTCTGAGGGTCAAGCCTTTGATGTATTAGGTCGTTAGGGAGCAAAAACATCCAAAATCTAGCATGGCTTCCTGCCTGACTGCATGCCTCCTGGAACTCAAGTGCCCCGCTCTCCATGTTTCCACGTTGACCAGCACATGTCTGCCCTTCCCTCCTCATTCTGTTCTCCCCGTATTCTCCTTCTCATATTCTCTCTGCCCCTCCCCATTCTCCTCTTACTTTTCTGAGATACGTAAAAAGAAGAATAAATTACCAGTCATAGTGACTCATACCCGTAATGTCAACACTTAGGAGGTTGGGGCAGGAGGGTTAACATGAGTTTGAGTATAGCCTGGCCTACATAGTGAGTTCCAAGCCAATTCAGATGCTATCTGAAAAGAAAGCTTTTGAAGAAAAATATAAATTATATCCTCATGGTCATTTTTCTAGATTCCATTCAACTTATAAATTAAGATAGTTCTGTTATGATTCTAACTGAATCCTTTCTTTTACATAACTGTTTACAGGTTTTGTTGCTTGATTTTTTGAGACAGGGTTTTTCTATGTTGCCTTGATTGGCTTGACAGTTACCATGCAGCCCAAACTGATGACAAACTCACAGAAATCTGCCGCCCTCAGCTTCCTGAGCACTGAGTTGACAGCCAGATGCAAGAGGTCCAACTATTTAGCTTTTAACTTTCCTCCATCACTGCTGTATACTGTACAAGCATGTGACTGTCGGGTAATTCATTTTCCTAGTTGATGTGTAGGTGCATTTGTAATTTTGCTTTTGCAGACACTATCCCTATGGACATTTTTGTTGGCCATTTTATAGCAGTGAAAGGGGATTTCAGTTAACATTCGGGGAGAAAGCTCAAGTCTACAAAGACACCAATAGAGCCCGCACCCCAGCTGCCCTGTCAGACGCCTACCATAGAAGAGCGGCAGCTGAACCGGGTGAGTGAGATGTCTACCATAGAAGAGCGGCAGCTGCACCGGGTGAGCAGAGCACGCGAAGCAAGGCTCACAGGAGCTACCATCTTTCCAGAGCTCTGTCAGACCTGCCTTAGCAATGGCACCAAGCTGCTGCGAGATGAGCGGTCTCTAGGACAGTGACTGCGCAAGTACGAGTGAGGAAAAGGCAACTCTTGCTTAAGTGACGGACTGGGAAACTTTGTTAAAAATCGTTCTTTACGCTGTCTGGAAACCATGAGGAGCTGTATGGCTTACTCTTACCTGGTCTCGTGTATGGACCGAATCTTGATGGAAGACTCTTGCCTCACACGCATAAAGACCTTGACTCAATTCCAGGTACCACTGAAAACACTCAAGTCTTGCTTTCTTTGCTTTCAAGAATTGATATTTCATTTTTCTTGCTTCATTTTGCCTGTTGTCTCCAAAATCACTACTTTGACAGAATTTCTTAATCCATATTTTTCAATTTTCAACATGATATTCTTAAAAATTCACATGTGGAAAAGTGGGGGAAATCTCAACAAAAATATGATAATTTTCCTAGTCTGTTGCTGTGATAAACACCATGACCAACAGCAGCCTAGGAGAAGAAGGCTTACTGCCTTTATGCTTCAGAGTACAGTCCACCTTTGAAAGAACCAGGCAGCAAATCCCTCCAGGCAGGAACCTGGAGGCAGGAACCATGCAGGGAAGCTGCTTACTTGGTGGCTTCCTCCAATAACTCCGAGCTGCTGCATCAAGCTAACCACAGAGGCTAATTAGGAGAATAATGTAAATGAATAGTCTTGTGATTCCCCAGTAAATAATATATTAGAATTCATTTAAAGCTCAGTAGGGGAAAAGTACTATGAGGCTAGAGAGATGGCTCAGACATTAAGTGTACTGGTTGCTCTTCCAGAGGACCCGAGTTCAATTCCCAGCACCCAGAAGCTCACAGTTGTCTATAACTACAGTCCCAAGGGGTCTAACTCCCTGGCCTCCCTAGGCACTAGGACACCCATGTTGTAATATACATGTAGGCAAAACACCCATACACATAAAATAATGAACAGAAATTTAAAAAATACTAATTGTAATCTAATTTCCTACTAAGAATGTTGATTTTGGATGGAAAGAAGCTTCCACCCCACTCCCATCTTTTAAGCAAAGAATTTTGTTCTTACTGTTGTTGTGTTTTGAGACAGGGTTTCTCTTTGTAGCCTTGGCTGTCCTGGAACTCCCTCTGTAGACCAGGCTGGCCTCAAACTCAGAGATCTGCCTGCCTCTGCCTCCTGAGGACTGGGATTAAAGGCCACCTTGGGGCAAGTGAAAATATGTTGATGACACAAAATTTCAAAAGCCACGTTAGTTCTTTCAACATACGAATTATTTGTATCTTAAAGCCTGAATTACATACTGTTTTTTATTCAGTTGCATTACAGAATATTTGTACACCATGTGAAGATGTGTTGCTGTGATTGGTTTCATTAAGAGTTGAGTGGCCAATAGCTGGACAGGAGAAAATAGGCGGGACTTCCTGGGAGAGAGAGGAAGAGAAGGAGAAATCTAGGTACGCAGATGTCGGCAGCAGACTCAAGAACGGAGGTGAGGTAATGAGCCATGTGGCAAAGCATAGATTAATAAAAGCAGATTAATTTAAATTATAGGAGCTAGTGGGGCAAGCCTAAGATAAGGACAAGCCTCCATAGTAAGTCTCTGTGTTGATGTTTGCAGGCTGGCGGTCCCCACGAGAAGGCTTACAATTGGTAGTGCTGTGGTTGGTTGTTCTAACATTTTGTAATCTTTGATGCTACAGATCACAGAACCATCCACAGTAATTTGAGCACCATCTAGTGGGTATTCTGGCTACCTTCCTGATTTGGAAGGATGGTGATTAAGTGCTTTCTGGTGGTCCCTGCAGATGACCATCCCTCCCTATCTGTAGTGGCTGAAGTAACAGCTTCCATAAAACCTTCTACCCACCCAAACAACTTCAACATGGCTCACAAAGCTCTCCTAAATCCTCCTTGCTTAAACTGCAAAACCAGGATGTTTTTTTCTGTTTTCAAAGCCTGAACAATGCTGAGTAGACAGGAGTAGACTGCTCCAGTGTGCTCGGCTCCTACATACAGCACAGTGTGCTCGGCTCCTACATACAGCACAGTGGCCTCCCCTTCAGCAGGACAAACGCTTCATTTCTCACGACTCTAGATCTTTTGCAACAACTAAGTACAATCATAACTTTTCCAGTTCCCATAACTGGACTTCATTTTCCTTTGATCTCTATCTAGCCTTTATCTATCTACAACCCCTCGCCTCCTTTCTTGATTACTTTTAATCATCTCTGCTTTCCCAGGATGATAGTCGCTAAGCAGTATATACAAGTCTAAACTAAAGAGAGAAGCCAATGACAACTGCTCTATATGATTAACAAGATTATTTTGATAGTATCAAGCTAAAAATGATTCTCAAGCCTTCGATGCCCATTAAAACCAGTGAGAAATTAATGCCTGCTCTTGGATTTTTTTTTTTTTTTGGTTTTTTGAGACAGGGTTTCTCTGTGGCTTTGGAGCCTGTCCTGGAACTAGCTCTTGTAGACCAGGCTGGTCTCAAACTCACAGAGATCCGCCTGCCTCTGCCTCCCGAGTGCTGGGATTAAAGGCGTGCGTCACCATTGCCCAGCCTGCTCTTGGATTCTTAAATTAAGTGGGGAATTCTTTGAGGGCTTAGTGTATGATGATTATTACACAGTATTATGGGACTGATAAAGAAAATTCTGGAAGTTGTATGTTTTCTGCTGTGGTACAGCAATCCTTCCTCCATTTCCAGAGCTGACTGGCTTCACTGAACATTTTATGATTAAAGGAAAGAGCAGCGTTGCCTAAGACAAAGACAATGAGGGAGGAAGGGAGGAAGGATAAGATTCAAGCAAACTGGGCCTCTGGGCATCATGATCTGCTCCAAAGCATGCACAAGTGTGACCATGCACACAAACGCTCGTGTGAGTGTACACGTGCTGGTATTTGCATGCGCGCGCATGTGTACATACACACACACCACCACCACACCACACCACACCACACCACACCACCTTTCAACCAATAATGTAAAGCAATGTCTTGGTAAACTAGTGAGGATAATGCATTTTACTGCTTTTTCCATTTTACCTGTGTAATACTGTTTACTTTTAAAAAACATTTTCAGACATTTGTATTTCATAGACAAAGCGCTAAGCTGTAAAAGGTTTAAGCACTTCTATATTCACATCTTGTTTTATTTTGTTTTTGTCCTTTTGGGTCTTTCTTTCTTTTTGGTTTTTCGAGACGGGGTTTTCGAGCCCTAGTTGTACTGGAACTAGCTCTTGTAGGCCAGGCTTGGCCTCAAACTCGCCGAGATCCTCCTGCCTCTGCCTCTTGAGTGCTGGGATTAAAGGCGAGCGCTACCACTGCCGTACCCTGTTTCAATTTTTTTTTAAAGAAAAGAAATCAATACAACCTGACACAAAAAAGAAAATTTGCAACCTGTAAAAATGTTAATCTAACAAAGTAAAATATAAAATTAAGACAGAGAATCCAGGGGCTGGGGAGACAGTTTTGTCAATAAAGTATATGCCATGTAAGCTTTGGGACCTGAGTTCAGATCCCCAACACCTACATAAAAATCTGGGGGTGGCACATGTCTTTAATCCCTGTGGTGGGGAGGCAAAGACAGGAGGATCTCTGAAGCTTGCTACCCAAGTCAGTAAGCTCCAAATTCAGTGAGAGGTGCTGTATCCAAAAATAATGCAGAGCCAGGCATGGTGGCATGTGCCTTTGATCCCATTCCAAAGGCAAATATAGGCTGAACTCTATGAATTCAAAGCCGGCATGGTCTGCATAGTCAAGGCTACACAGTAAGACCTTGTCTTGATGATAATGGTGGTGACGATGAAGAACAAGAAGAAAAAAGGTAGGAGAAGGAGGAGAAGAAAGTGGAACATGGTTGGAAAAACATCAACCTCTGGCTTTAACGTGCACATGTACACATATGCATGTGCTCTCCCAAGCACACATATGTACATATGCCTAAGACAAATAATTCAACGGCAACAAACTGCTCTCCCCGCCGCCCTCCTTGGGAATTCATGAAATCACATGGGGGGTATACTAGCCACACAGTTGAATCAAATCTATGCGATTTGTGCTCAGCTAAACTTGGGCGTGGCTTGACACAGTCACTCTGGTCAGCCCCATAAAGCAGCTGCGGCTGCACTGTTTGTCTGGCTGATGATTTGACTTGGTAAAGCTGAAACTTGTGTTTTCAGAGGTAATGTTGCTAACACCTTAGCAAGGGGAGTTATAGTCACTCTTGGTTCTGTAGGTTTTCTGTTTTGTTTTGTTTTTCCTAGAAGCAGAAACAGACTTGATTCTCAAATCTAAACTGAGAAAGAACCTTGAATTTGTGGCCAGTCCTCGATGTGGAGATTGCTCAGACATGCGAAACTGCTGTTGTCTCCGCCAAAGCCCTAGTTTCTTGATTTTCTTAAACTGACTCATCCCACAGTTACATGATATTTAAAGAGAATCTGTATTCCACCTAAAGCCATGAAAATTGTAGGCTTTCCTTTCGTTCCTAGATCTGTCATTGGTTCAGGTTCCTTTTAATAATAATCTTGCATCTGAAAACTAGGTTTCTGACTGCCTATGTTTTAATTCTCCCTTGCTTACCATTTAAAACATAAATTATCTGACTTCATTCTATTTTCCTCCTAGTGGACAGGAAGCCTGTTATTTGTTAATGAGGAGCTAAGTGTATTCTGACAGCCCATTGGAGAAATTGGGCCAAATACCGGCAGGGGAATGTCAAGTGGGGAAAATGTACTCAGATCTGGAAAATGACTCAGTGTCTAGGAACTCACTGCATTTAACTCACAAAGTATGTTCCAAATGAGCAAACTGAAAATTCTTCAAGAGAATCAACAAAATAAAAATACCTAGAACTGTCAAGCAAGGGATTACTTATTAAAAATTCCATTCAATTGCAATGATATCAGTTTCTGGAGCATCTGTGGAACAAACTCTGACCATTTTTCAAACTAAAATCTGTCAATCACTAAACGCATTCCAAATTATTCCGAAAACTGTCAACCTCCCCACGCCTGTGTGTGCTTCACTCTGCGTCTCGTGGTTGTGTGTTAACCACCAAGGAAAGCTGCGTGGTGATTAAACCAAAGTGGGAGCAACACAAGCATTTTCATAGGAGCAAAACCAAAGGCACATTCCAACCTGGCAACAGATGCATCTGAGAGATGTCACATCAAATAAATGACCTGAAGCTGGGTACGGTGGTATGCATATATTCCCAGCACTCAGGAGGATGAGGCAGGAGGATTGAGAGAGTTCAAGGCTGCAAATCAAGCCTCTGTCTCAAAAAATTAAGATATTCAAAAAAATCAACCTAATAACTAAAATCCTTGTTAGCCTAATAATTAACATCAAACATTTCCCTTCTTCTGAAAAAAAAATGGTGGAAGGATGGGATGATAAACACACAGGTCTGATTACCTTGCCAATACTGCAGTGTGATGATTCGATAGAGGCAACTGAGGTCTTACCCAGAGAAGAGGATGCCTCCCATTGATACCTAAGTGAAAGGCAGAGCCAGGACTAGGGCTCTAGATGTATTAAGAACGCTAGGTCTCCTAGAAATGTTACTAAGTAGCCATCATGCATAAACTCTAAAAACACAGGCATGGTTTAAAAAACAAAAACAAAAACAAAAACTTACCTGAAGAATGCATCAAAAAAATTTGATTCAGGGCTGGAGAGATGGTTCAGAGGTTCAGAGCATCGCCTGCTCTTCCAAAGGTCCTGAGTTCAATACGCAGCAACCACATGGTGGCTCACAACCATCTGTAATGGGGTCTCTCTTCTGGCCTGAAGGCATACACACAGACAGAATATTGTATGCATAATAAATAAATATTTTAAAATTTTTTGATTCTTTTTTCCACCTGCTGGAAATGAACTGACCTATAAGACTCCTGATGTCAAGGATACCCAGCAACGCATTTCCTCCAGATAAAGGTCATGTTACATGGAGTGAGGTGGACAGTACTGGTCTGCTGAGTTCTAGCTGTTGAACACACACTTTTGACATCATCCTCAGTGAGAATCCCCTATTCTTCCTAAGTCAGAGGATTTGGCCCGAAGTTTTGGATGTCTATCTGCCATATTTACATCTTCCAGTACTTCCATCTTCTCTCCTCTTCTAAAAAGATGGGCCCTGGAGGTGGTGGGGTCTCAACTCTGTTTCAACAAGAGAGGCAATGACTCTCCAGGCTCATTCATATCCCGCTCTGCTTATACTTGCCTTTCTGGACGTTTGCACAGCTGGAAAAGGCTGCCTTGATCACAGGACCTCTCCTGACCTTCAGGATCAACATAGCCCAACACAATTGATCTCAGAGGGCTCATAGTCTCTAGGACCACTTTACCAAGACCAGTTCTCCCCCCCCCCCTCAATGTTTGTATTGCTTTTGGCAGTATTCTGAGAGGGAGGACCAAGCTTAGGTCCCAAGTACCATCCTAGCCTCAAAGCACTCCTGTGGGACCAGCATCCAAAGGTCCCAAGTACTCTCCTAGAGTCAGAATACTCCTATGGGACACAAAGAACGCACTCTGTGACTGGGTGTCTCACCTGTACAGCTAACTACTTTGTTGGGGAAAGCAGCAGTGGCAGTGGCCCAATATAGAAGGGAAGGCTATGATTAGATGCTATCTCTGTCCATCAGCAGGGAGGCATGAGAAGCTGTCTCCCAGGGTTTAACCACGGCCGAGTCTTTGATCATAATCTGTAATTATTATTATGAGCTAACCCAAGAAAGTGCAGAATAGGGCTATAAAGTAATGTCTCACCACAGCAGAGAGTTGAGAAACAATGTTGCAAGGCTGTGATATATATTAAAAACTCATCATTAAGAAAAAAAGAATGCTACTTCTGAGCACTGTATAGCATTGTGCAGCTTACAAATACAGTCATTAATCACGTGGCCCTCATATCAATACAACCAAGTAGATGAGACATATATGACTATGACTAATCTCATGTTATTGAAGAAACCAAATCTAAGACTCCAGACAGCCTACTTTCCTTTCTTCTGCTGTAGATGGAACTTTTCTGTCCCATCCGCCAGTTCCCAAATAACCACTCAGAGGTTTAACATTGCTTATAAATGCTCGGCCGATAGCTCTGACTTGTTACTAGCTAAGTGTTACACATAAATTAGCACATATTTCTTAACTATGCTTAGCCATGTGGTTCATGGCTTGTTACCTCATTTTCTACACATCCTGCTTCCTAGGCGGCTGGTTTAAGTCTCTCTCCTTTCCCTGCCTCTTCATCCCAGTATCCTCAGTTTTATTATCCTGCCTAAACGTATCCTGCTTTGCTCCAGGCTAATCAGCTACCTTGCCAACCAATGAGAGTAATACATATTCTAGATGTAGAGAAGAATTATCCACAGCATTCTGCCCATTATTTAGTCTCATTCTTTGAACTATATATCCTTAAAAGACTGAGCTTAGGACTGGGGATATGGCTCAGTGGCTAGAGAGCTTGCTGTGCCAGAACAAAGGTCTGAGTTCAGATCCTCAGAGCTCATGTAAAAAGCTGAGCATGGAGGTGTGGGCCTGCACCCCAGGGCCGGGGCAGAGACAGAGAACTCTGGGCCTCACTGGCAAACCAGCCTTACTGAAATGACAAGATTCCAGGCTCAATGACAGATCATATCTCCAAAAATAAGGTGGAGTGTGATCAAAGAAGACACATGACACACCACAGACACACACATCACACACATACCACATACACACCACACACATGCAGCACACCATGCCTGTCTGAGCTCTATGCGCCACCATGCAGTTTGTGAACTGGGCAAGGGGCTGGAGATTGAAACACACAAAGATTCACAGACAGACACGGGTCATCCTTGATGCCAGAATGCCCCAAGAATGCCCCCTTTATTGTGTTCTGGGACAGCTTATATAGAGATAGCCATGCCCCAGCCAAACGCACCAGAAACTACTCTCCTGCCATCAGGAACCCCTGAGGGTCTCGTGCTCAGAGCAACTACAGGCACTCAGATCAGGGGAAAGAAAGTTGTTTACGAGAAATTCAGGATCTGGGGACTCACAGCTCCCAACACAAACACACCACACACAAGTGCATATATGCACATAAGTATACACTGCACCACATACACACCATACACACACACCACACACAAGTGCAGGTGTGCACATAAGTATACACTGCACCACATACACACCATACACACATGCACACACAAGTGCAGATGTGCACATAAGTATACACTGCACTACATACACACCACACACACATGCACACACAAGTGCAGATGTGCAC
>JAQHUG010000139.1:1533425-1550499 GCA_028555095.1 Dicrostonyx torquatus | reverse complement strand
AATGTTTACTCTGAGACAAAAGTTGGGAGCATAGGCCCCAGCCCCCAGGCCTGATCTGGACTCCACTCCCCAGGGTATTTAAATGAGCTCCCAAAAGAGGAACACGTGGTCTCCTTTTCTTCCTCCTGGTGGTCGCCTTCCATGCGCCGTGTGGCTTCCTGGTTCCCCTTCGGGGCCACCCAAGAGTGCAGAAGTCCCATTAAATCCGGGTATTTCTTAATTTGGTTTGTTTTGATTTGGCTTGATTGTGTCGGCAGAGAGCTTGCATTAGGAAATATTCCTAACACCTGGTACTGTAAACCTGGCCAAAGGTGTTGAGGGGTCAAAGGTGTTGTAAGGAATCTACTACTGTTGTTTTGTTACATGGACAAATTGTCAAACTGACTTCTAAGTATTCATTCTTTATTCATAGATTAGTATTGTTCTCAACCTTGGCCAGAGACACCTCTTTCTACAGTGGGCAATAGTACGGAAGTCCACAACTGGCCAATAAATAACTATTGAGTTATTAGCTCTAAATGGGACATCTACAGCATCACCCCCTCACACACATTGAAAGGCTCAGGGAATGTCGTAGGACAGGAGGTGGAAAGAGGGCAAGAGCTGGAAGACGGGGAGGAGTGCCGTGACATGATGTCTTCTGGACATTGTATGCCCATTACACGCCTGAACTCACTGCAGCTGTGGGTACCTGCATGAGACCGGCACAAGCTTAACATTGCAACAATCTCCTCCAATTTAACTCAGTGGGCTACAAAAATCAAGGGTGTGCATAAATGTGGGAGGGGGATGAAGATGTGTTTGAGGGATGTTCTAAGGGTGGAGAGGTTGAGGGTGAGTATGATCAAGATACATCCTATGCATATATAACATTGTCAAAGAATAAAGAAAGGCTATTCTAAGAAATAATCGTCATGGGTATAAAGAAGTTGAAATCAGGTGATCTATTATCCTTATGTAACAATACCACGTGAAGATGGACACACCAGTCTGCTTAGGGCAGAGCCAGAGGCTGGAGTGCAACACCTCTGAGCCAAGCCAAGGGACAACACAGACTCTGCTAATAAAGGCAAGAGGGGTCCTGCACCTTAATTTCAAACTTTGAACCTCCAGAAATGTGAGAGAATAAACATCTATTGTTTCAAGCCACCCTGTTTGGGTACTTTGTAACCAGCTCTAGGAAACTGGTTTATGTAGCGATTACTTCGTGCTGAGGGGAGCAAGCCAGACTTCCAGTAAGAAGTGACATATAAATGAAACTTTGAAAACCTTATACCATCTGGTAGAGCATGCTGAACCTGCCTGTGGTCGTAGCTATTCAGAAAACTAAGACAAGAAATCACTTAAGCTCCCGAGTTCCAGGGTAGTCTGTGTAACATAATGAGCGACCATCTGTGCTGGCTAATTTTATGTCAGCTTGACACAAGCTATAGTTATTGGAGAGGATGGAACCTCAGTTAAGAAAACGCTATGGGGCGTTTTCTTAGTGATTGATACAAGAGGGCCCAGCCATTGTGGGTGGGGTCATCCCTGGACTGGTAGATATGGGTTCTATAAATAGGTAAGCTGAGCTAGCTATGATCAGCAAGACAGTGAGCAGACCCCTTCATGGCCTCTGCATCAGCTCCTGTCTCCAGGTGCTCATCCTGTCTGAGTTCCTGTCCTGACTTCCTTCAGCAGTGGACCATGGATCTGTAAGCATAAGCCAAATAAACCCTTCCTTCCCCAACTTGCTTTTGGTCTTGGAGCTTAATGGTAACAATAGTTCTGTCTGGAGTCCAAAATCAAGAATATAGATATGTAGAGTCCAGAAATAAGAATGAAGAAATAATGAAATAAAAGTTGTAAGCCTAGGAGAATGTGAGCAGGCTGTCAGCAGCTTTCTCAGCAGCTTAAGGATGAACTACTAACAGTGGGTCACTCTGCTTTACAGCCCACAGCTCTGTTTACAAAGCCAAAGCATCTCTCTGCAAACTGAGAGCCCTAAGATAACACCCTGGCCATCCATGAATAATGACGGATGTGAGCTGAGTTAACCTTTAGGAGGTGGATATACATGACCTCTGGGTTACGCATTATCCCTGCTATGTGAAACTGGTAGCATCAAAGGGAAGAGCGGCAGAGCTTCAGTAAACACCGCCTGGGAATACCAGGGAAGATAATAAATTAAGTACAAACACTAGTTTAACTGAAAAACTCTGATAATGGAAATTGAAAAGAAGGGCAATTTGTATCTGAGTTTTACCTTGAGATTGTAAAAACTCTTTTGTTACTGCCTAATGCTTGCTATAAAAGGACGAGTTCGAAAACCAGCCTTGGCCACATCCTTGCAAATCCATCTCTGGCTGTGGCCTCAGCTAGCTGATAAGCTTTTTGTGCCCCATGGAGATTTTTTTTTTAAATTTTAATTTTTTTCCTGGAATAAAGTTTGCTTCTGGTTTATTAGACTTTGGTGGCTTGTCCCCATCTTTGTGCGACCGACCCCCATGGAGCCAACAGTGTCGGATGTTCAGTTCATGGGGTTTGCAGAAGAAACAGGGTCACTCTAGGGTGATGTTAGCCTTTGCAGCTGCAGGGGAGTCAGCTTCTGGTGAACTGACCGACTGTAGCTTTGCAAAAGGCTTTTTTTTTTTAATTGTTATACAATTTACACCTTAGCAAGTCAATTTCTGCCTCTTAAGCTCCTCCGAGTAGACANTAGGCCCCAGCCCCCAGGCCTGATCTGGACTCCACTCCCCAGGGTATTTAAATGAGCTCCCAAAAGAGGAACACGTGGTCTCCTTTTCTTCCTCCTGGTGGTCGCCTTCCATGCGCCGTGTGGCTTCCTGGTTCCCCTTCGGGGCCACCCAAGAGTGCAGAAGTCCCATTAAATCTGGGTATTTCTTAATTTGGTTTGTTTTGATTTGGCTTGATTGTGTCGGCAGAGAGCTTGCATTAGGAAATATTCCTAACACCTGGTACTGTAAACCTGGCCAAAGGTGTTGAGGGGTCAAAGGTGTTGTAAGGAATCTACTACTGTTGTTTTGTTACATGGACAAATTGTCAAACTGACTTCTAAGTATTCATTCTTTATTCATAGATTAGTATTGTTCTCAACCTTGGCCAGAGACACCTCTTTCTACAGTGGGCAATAGTACGGAAGTCCACAACTGGCCAATAAATAACTATTGAGTTATTAGCTCTAAATGGGACATCTACAGCATCACCCCCTCACACACATTGAAAGGCTCAGGGAATGTCGTAGGACAGGAGGTGGAAAGAGGGCAAGAGCTGGAAGACGGGGAGGAGTGCCGTGGCTTGTCCCCATCTTTGTGCAACCGACCCCCGTGGAGCCAACAGTGTCGGATGTTCAGTTCATGGGGTTTGCAGAAGAAACAGGGTCACTCTAGGGTGATGTTAGCCTTTGCAGCTGCAGGGAAGTCAGCTTCTGGTGAACTGACCAACTGTAGCTTTGCAAAAGGCTTTTTTTTTTTAATTGTTATACAATTTACACCTTAGCAAGTCAATTTCTGCCTCTTAAGCTCCTCCGAGTAGACAAATACCAAAGCAATTCTCAGCCACAGAACTTCTCAGAGCTCTTCTGCAACCAAATTTTGCATAGGCTTTGAACCTTTTAGGAAGCACTCAAGATTTACACACTTCAAGCAGAAGGGAGCGGGCACAAAAGGCAGATCAAAGGCCAGGTGCTAAAACTCCAGAATCAGGTCAGCTGCAAAGCTCTTGGGATCTCCTGCTACAAACAGTAGCCCAAACTAAGCCCATGTCAGTATGTGTGTTTATATTTGTGCTATCTGGATGTCAGGACGTGGGATTTTCCTATATTCATGAAAATAGCATTTAAGATTTATTGAGAATCTACTGCATGCCACACATGGCAGTTGGAATTATTCTACATCCAGACTGACCTCTGACTCATCTCCAGACAACATCTGGATTTCTGAATGCCCCTGCCCCTTTCTTCCTGTGATGGTTGATACATTTAGTAAATTACGTAAACGAATCTGGGAGGGGTGTCGTTTTTGTGTGAGAGATGACATGACAGATTCTAGGCATAAGCCCAGGATATCTGGAACTGAGGTGACCCAGAGCCAAGGTGGCCATTCTCTCTTTAGCTCCACAAACCTAGGTCACGAGGAGGCCTTCCAAGGACTAGACTCTTTAGGAGCACAGAAGTCCACACCCTTGGCATGAGTTGCATTCGACAGATGAGCCATGACACTGGGAAAGCTTCAGCCTTGGCAAAAAAAAAAAAAAAAAAAAAAAAGTGGCCCTGAAAACAGAAGATAAATATGTGGGAACTGGGGCAGAAGAAAAATGACAGGGCAGTAGCCTGGGACCACTATAAAAGAAGGATTGTTTAAAGAAACTTCCAGAAATGCGTAGGGATAATTTGAAGGCTCTTAATCTCCTTTAGTCAAATAGAAAAGAGATTCCTGCCATTGAAAACCAGAACACAGAGGAAAGACTGTTCAGGGAGGCCTTGTTTTAGGACGGCACAGTGATGGGGGCCTGGAATGCACAGTCAGTTGCTGATTTTCCTACATAAGCCAAACCATCATGAGACTCACTTCCACGTCACTAGCGAGGGTATGGAGGTTTACAAAAGAGGCTATTTAACCTTTCCCAGACAGAATTCGGTGAATTACTGCGGTTGAATGAAAAGTAGAGCCATGTAGGCCTGCCACTGGAGCCACAGACTTTTGACTGTGTCATTCCACTGTTCTAGGCAGAAGGCAAAAGGTGAGTGACACTCATTAGGAGCAAAGGAAGGAAGGCATGAGGTCCAGCATCAGTCAAGGCTCTGGAACTCAACCCAAGGTGCTCTAACCCTTTAAACCAAGCACTCATACTGACGAGGGCAGGTTTAAGGGAATCAACAAAGCACTATCAAAGCACTCAAATCCCAGCAATAGAAAACAGTGTCTCCTAGCGAGATCTATGAGATGGGTTGAGTCCCAGACCTGTGGAACTGGCATTATGTTAGGATCGACACCATGGAAGGACACCATCAAAGCCAGAAAGACTGGACCAAAACAGAGGAGAAAGCAATGTAACCTCCCTTTGCACCTTCCAGTGCGGTTGTCCTACCAATGCTATCTGTCACCTGCGTGCAAGTATAAGAGTGCCTGGCTGAGGCAGAAGCAGCATCAGAGACTTGGTTGGGCAGCAGGTACCCTGTCCTAGTCTGGTCTCTGCCTTATGTGTGTCACAAAGAAGCACTTCCTCCAGAGTCTAACTTCTAGGTCAGTTTAGCCAATAGGAGGCTTTGAATGGAGGGCGTGTAGGGAGAAGTCAGTGTATTTCTTTTGTCTCTGCTTCGGACATATGGAATCATAAAACAGTAAAGTAAAGAACAATGGGATAATATCATAGGATAAACTGAATATGAGAAACCTAACGGGATTACCTCACAGTGGTTCTCATTTCAGAGGACGTCTGCTAAGACCACAGTCACACTCTCATGGGACACTTGTCCTGGTGCTCTTCAAGGGGAAATGCTGGTCTGATCCATTGGTGCCCAGTGCCCTGTTAGAGACTAGAGCAAACACATGCCCCGCTTGGACCCTGGGAGCTAGGCTGGCATGCCTCTTTCCTAGTGCTCACCAGAGAATTGGTACCTGCTGTGGTTCACTGTCCTCTTCTAGGGTTATGAGAAGTTTCTGGGGAGGGGAAAGCTTCCATAGCAACCTGTCAATCAAGCCAATGTCTGCAATAGAAAATCAGAGGCGAAGATGTGCTGGGGAGACCAACTCCATGGTAACTTGTAGTCACACAAGAAGGTTCATTAAATGCTAACAATTCTTTAAAAAAAAAAAAAAACTAGTGGGATTATTGAAATGGCTTAGGGGTTAAGAGCAATTGTTCCTTTTCCACAGGACTCTATTTCAATCCCCAGAACCCACAAGTCAACTCACAACTGTCTGGAGCTCCAGTTCCTGGGGATTCAATGCGCTCTTCTGGCATCCTTGGACACTAGGCATACATGTGGTACACAAACATGCCTGCAGGAAAAACACTCACACACATAACAAAAATCTGATTTTTGTTTTTCATTTTTTTCTTTATTGTACAAAACTGGCACAAAAATTCTAATTTTTACTGTGCATTTGGAACTTAAAGATGATTTATGCCACCTCAAAATTTCAGTAACATTTTTTCACAGAACTAGAAAAAAAAAACCCTAAAATTCATGTACATTCCCAGAATACCCTCAGTATCCAGAGCAATCCTAAGTAGAGAGAGCAATGCTGGATGCAGCATAAAAACCAATTTCCAATCCTGCTGCAGAGACAGAATAACAAACACAACATGTTACTGGCAAAAAGATAAGACATACTGGGACACAATGTAAGAGAGGACCCAGAAATAAACCCCTGCAGCCAGGGGCATATGATTCTCGATACAGACCAAACTATACACTAGAGAATGGTCAGCCTCTCCCACAAATGGAAAGTTGGGTGTAGAAGAATGAAAGCAGATCTTAATCTTACATCCCATGTAAAAATCAGTTCAAAACCGATCAAAGACCTTAAAGTAATACCTGAAACTTTGAAGCCGGCAAGGGAAACCACTTCAGCTTGAAGGCATAGCAAGGGCTTTCTGAAAACGACTCTAATAGCCCAGATCATAAAAGTAAGCACTGATGCACATGACATGACCTTTAAAAACCTCTTCAGAGCCAAGAAAACCAACAAAGGGAAGAGACAGAACACATAAAGAGAGAAATATTTTATCCTATAGGCAATTAATGTCCAGACCGTATAAAAGAATTAAAAAAAATTAGACATCAAGAAAACAAATAATATAATAAATACATGTGAAAAATAGACATTTTAATTAAGTACTTTACCACTCAAGATGCTGAGGTTGGCAGGCCTTAAAAGTTTGAGGCTAGCCTGGACACACAGTACATTCCAACCCAACCTGAGCTACAAAGTCAGACCTTATCTAAAAGAACAAGCAGCAAGTAACAATAACCAATAAACTTTAAGAAAGCCAATGTCTTTAGCCATCAGGAAAATGTAAACCAAAAAGTGCATTGAGCGGCTGGAGGTTCAGCTCAGTTGGTAGAGCACTTATCTAGCATGCCTAAGGCCCTGGGATCAGTCCTCGGCAGCACATAAACAAGTGTGTCAGTGCATGCCTATAATTTTAGCACTTGAGAAACAGAGACAAGGGGATCAGAAGTTCAAGGTCATCCTCTGCCACAGAGCCAGTTTGAAGCCAGCCTGAGCTACATGAGACGCTGTCTTAAAAATATATATATATATATAGAGGTTCCATCTCTCCCTAGCCATAATGGTGAATAGCAAGAGCATAAAAAAAAATCCAGTGTAGATGCAGGGAAGTGGAGAGCCATTGTATAAGTAGTCCACCCATTTTAGAAATGATCTCAATACCAAGAGACCCACTTGTATGCTTCTGGCTATATACCCAAAGCAGTACAAGTCAACATGTAATTAAGAGAGCTGCATATTGTTTACTAAGGCACTACTTACAATAGGCAAGGTATATATAGGTGCCCATCAATGGACAAATGGTAAAGTAGTGATATACTATAGCATCCATTACCTCACGTGAAGATGGACTAGGTGGCATTGCTCCTTGACTGTAGGCTTGGCCTTGGAACTTACTTGCCTTAACCAGTAGAACGAGGCAGAAAAGAATGAAACAGCTCCGAGTCTAATCCTTATGAGACCTTGCATGTTGCAAACTTACTTCTTATACATATTCTCAGCCATGTTGGACTCAGAGGAAGACGAGTGGCTTATAGAAAAGGGCTACCTTGGTTAGCCACCCAGCCAAACTCAGTTTAGATGATCCAATCCAGAATATGCCCCAGAGATACGTGCTCTTTGTATGTGGTTTGTTATGTATCAAGTCAACACAAAAGGCTCCTCCTGAGCAGAACCCTTCACATTTCTAGGTAGTTAGAGCCCTACTTTTGACCTTGAGCCATGGATTCAAATGTTCTTCTAAGTCTAAAGTTGACTTTTGATAGAAAAACAATAATGTATGCTTAATAACGTGGTTGTGGGAAACTTAGAAACAATTCACAGGCATTGCCATCAATATTCATATGTTTTTCTTTTCAGGTTTCCAAATCATACATCCAGAAGCTATTGGTGGGTCACATGGGGGTGATATGGGATTCACCAGCTAGGTCACTCTCAGTTCTTCAGGTTTCTTTTATCTTGCCCTCTTTCCTGCCAGGAGAGGTTTGAGAAATGCAGAGCTGGACCCAGTAGTGACAGTGATAGATTGGAGTAACTGTCCTCTGAGTTTCTGGCCTATTGAGCCCTGTCCGACAGCAGAGGAAAGAACGAGGTAGGGAAGTGCCCCTAACACCTCATGGTAGACTTTTCTGTTGCTTTTAGGTTCTCAGTGTGAGATAGCATACTGACCTGGCACGTGACGTCTGGTAGGCTCCTCCTAGGCAACGGCTTCAAACATGGCTGTAAAGACTTTTTTTCTCACTGAAATTCCACTGTCCAGTTTGGCAGACTTCTTTGTTTTTGGTTCCTTTGAAGGCTAAGAGAGAAAAACAAAGAGCAGGACACACAGCACACAGGCTGAACCTGTGCGGCTTGTAAATGTTTATTTCATCAGAGAAATAAATCATTTCAGACGAACCACAAGTCAGTGGTTATAAGGAAGAGTTAAAGAGCCAGCTTTCTATTTTGGGATCAGTGGGCCCAAGCCCTGGCTCAGAGGAAATTGAGACTTTGAAAGAAAAGTTCTGCTTCCTCTGAAATCTGTAGCACACCACCCCCAATAAAAGTAAAACTCATACTTCCTCACTTCCCAGATTCCTAAAACAGCTACACTTAGTTCTCAATAGTATTGACGGGGTGGAGGGGGGGACACCCATGGAAGAGAGAAATGAAAAATAGTACATTCCTGAGACATTAGCAAAGATCAACAGAAGAGAATTGCTGCAACACGGTGATTTCCACAGGGATGGAAACCCTTGAAGGCTAAGACGGGGCTTTCAGAACTTCTGCTTCAAGACAAATTGAGGTCATGTGAGGTCAAAGGCAAGGAGATTATAGCAAGTTTAAGGCCTTCCTGGGATACATAGTGACTTCAGAATGAGACTTCGTCTCAAGAAAAAAAATAGAATGCAGAATGACATTAAAAGAAGGTAACAAAAGATCAAGTCTTGGGATTATCTAGAAATAGAAATAAATCGGAGTAACTCCCATCAGTGAGATCACACTAGGTTCTTGACAGTCTTCTACTGTTCAGCAAAACCAATCACTGATTCTCAGGATAATCCAATGTCAGGTGGAAGTATTATCCCCATTTCAGAGATGAGAAAACTGAAGAACTGAGCCAGAAAATCATGAAGCAACTCGCTTAAAGAGACATAACTAGAGCAAGCAGAAGTAGGATACACACGGCCGCAGTTGCGAGCAGCCGTGAGCAGTCTACCATCAGCTTAAACTGTTAGTAACATTTTTCCTTAAAAATTCATATGAGAAATAATCCAATTAAAAAAGGGGGTACAGTTCTAAACAGAGAATTCTCAGCAGAAGAATCTCAAATGACTGAAAGACGCTTGTGGAACTGTTCATCGTCCTTAGCCATCAAGAAAATGCAAATCAAAATGGCTCTGAGATACCGTCTTACACCAGTCAGAATGGCTAGGATCAAAAACACCAGTGATAGCTTATGCTGGAGAGGATGCAGAATAAGGGGAACACTCCTCCATTGCTGGTGGGAGTAAAAATTTGTACAGCCACTTTGGAAATCAGCATGGAGAGTTATCAGAAAATTGGGAATCAATCTACCTCAAGACCCAAAAATATTACTTTTAGGAATATACCCAAGGGAGGCACACTCATCCCACAAGGACATGTGCTCAACTATGTTCATAGCAGCATTATTCATAATAGTCAGAACCTGGAATTAACCTAAGTAGTTGCCAAAACTATAGGTTATCTTCATAAAGTGATGGTAAGGCTCTGTTATTAAAGACAACACCTACACAACTCATTGAACATGAAAAAGTAGAGCTGGTGCCTACATAGAGCCTTCGCCCCTCCATGCTGGTGTTCTTGACGTGGAAAGTTATTCTGCATACTACCAAAGAAGAAACATAAACACCAACACCGACCCAGCTACAAATCCTTTGAGAATAGTATCCTGCCTACAAGATATGTTGGAGCAATGGCAGCACAAAGCTTAACCAACCAATATCTCATTTGGCTTAAGATCTACTCCATGAGATAGAACACATACCCAACACTGCTTGAGTGGCCAAGAACTTGAGACTAGATAGCCAGGGACCTAGAGTAAAACCAAATAATACTGGCTTAAAATGTAGTGATAAAATTACTCCTAATGACATTTTTCTATACTCAGATCATTGCCTTGCTCAGCCATAACCAGAGAAGCTTCCTCCTGCAGCAGATGGGAGCAAATACAGAGACCCACAGCCAGACATTGTGCAGAGAATGAGAGACCTTGGAACACTCAGGCCTACAAGATATGTCTCTATCAAATCCCTTCCCTGATAGCTCAGGAAACCCTGTAGATAAGCAGGCAGAAAGTCTAAGAGCCAGAGGAGATGGAGGACATCAAGGAAACAAGGCCTTCTCAACATCAGGGCCTACACACACATGAACTCACAGAGATGGAAGCAGTATACCCAGGTCCTGCACAGGTCTGTACCAGATGGGGTCCCAGAGCTACAAGAAGTGGACACAGACCCCCATCCCTAACCCAGAAACTGTCTCCAGTTGAGACCCACTCACAAATGAAACTCAGCTTCCTCTAAGTCTCACTGGGGAAATAATAAATTATTTTATTTATTTATTTTTTCCCTCCTTAAAAGAAGAAAGCAAACTAAGATGGCTTTGTGATATTTCATGGTTTGATAGAGGTTTTTGTACACATTTTCCAGTCGCTCCTCTTAACTAAAGCATCAGGTGAAATTGCTGTTTCCGAAACTAGACAACCTGCGTTTCTCGTGCCACGGCAACTGGAGAACCACAAAAGTGAGGCAGCCGCTTTTTCAAGAAAAAAATTCAAATTTATTATCGCTAGTAGAATTACTTTGTCCATGCAGATATGGTGGCCTGTATCACAGCGCTTGGGAAGCAGAAGAGGGAGGATTGTTAGTCTTGGCCAGCCTGGGCTTTGTAGCAAGATTTTCTCAGAGAAGAAAATGAGCAGGTTAGAATAACTGAACAAGTGAACAGCAGGAAGGAACCTAACACCAGGTAGACAGGTGATGTTTATCACAGCTAGACTTACCATCAGAGTAAGGTTTGGACACAAAAAGAACGTAGGCTCTGTGGGGTATTTTTAGTTTGTCCTGAAAAGAAAAGACTAATATGATTTACACACATGGTGTACAGACTCACATGCTGCCAAAATAGCCACACAGATGAAAAAATAAAAATAAAATTCTATTGCAGTAATTTAAAAGTACAGAATTCAGAGCCAATCAAACCATGGCTTTAGCCAGCTGGTAATGGCGCATGCTTTAATCCTAGCACTTGGGAAGCAGAGGTGGGCCGATCTCTGGGTGTTTGAGACCAGCTTGGTCTACCGAGCGAGTTCCAGGATAACCAGGGCTACACAAAAAAAATCTCGGCTCAAAAACCAATAAAAAAGACTTAAAATATTATATCTGATACTTAACAGTACTTCAATTTACCTAATTTATCCGATTTATGATATTGTAAATAGTAAAGTTATAAAGCTTATACAAATTTCAAAGATTTAAAATGTTTTGTTTTGAGACAGGGTGTCTTTTTGCCCTGTTCCTGGCTGTCCTGGAACTCATTATACAGACCAGGCTGGCCTTTAACTCATAGATCTGCCTACCTCTGCCTCCCACATGCTGGGATTAAAGGAATGGGCCACCACACCTGCCAGCACTTTTTACCAGTTTTAAAGTATTTTTTTTTTGTCATTTCTAATGCTGTGGCTAATGAAATACACAACCTACCTGAGTTCATTCACAGAGCAAAGATAATAACCCCCTCCCGGGAGTCACGGTTAGAAGAAAGGAGGCGGCGCGTACTTCGCTCAGGGCACGGCCTCAGGAGCAGAAGACGTGTGATCATTTCTACTACCTTTTGCCAAACATAACTGCATTTGTTACTTTTCTATGTCTGTGATAAAACACCATGACCAAGGTGTTAGAGAAGAAAGAGCTTATCAGGAGGTCAAATACTTAAATACCAAGGGGGCATCGCATCTAAACCACCACGGTAAGTTTTTCCCAGAGAAGGCTTTGATCTTCACTGCAAACTTTTAGATGACAAAGGGCTAATGGTAGAGGCTACCATTGTGCTGACACCACAAATTCTCTCAGAATTTTCTACGCTTGTATATTCAGTATGTATGTGTTTTCTCATGTATAGAGTGATAAATTGCTTTTTAAAATAATTCATTTAGCATTTGAGCACCCTTGCACTGCACTGTGTAATGGATTATCACACTGGAGAAGACACAATTCGTTAGTTGGTTTTTAAGCGCTAGATGGTATCAGTAAACTGAACAGAAATCATACCGTCCTTGGGCTTAAGGGCGTTTCCAATCTGGTGGCGTCTTATCCCTCCTACAGCTCCCATATTTGCCTTGATGTTTTCATGATCATCATACGTAGGTGTACTCTTCCACATCTTTGCAGGCTCGTGGGTTTTGTAATATGCTTACGACTTTCAGGGACATTGTACATACGATAATTATACTTATACAGGAATGTCTCTACCAGTCTCTGGTCCAGCCACCAGTGTGTAAAGTGCTAGTGGTGTGTGATTGGAAAGCGTGGTGGGAATGCAGACACAAGGACATTGAGAGTAATTCTAATGGTCACTAGCATTCTAGGCTGTACGAAAGGGCTAGGACCAAGAGGTAATTTTAAGATGAATTAAAGGGGTTGATCGGCATGGTGGACACATGCCTGTACACCATTTGTGCTGAGACAGCAGGATCACTCGAGCCCAGGCTGTTCTGGGCCGGTGTAGACAGTATGATGACACTTGGTGTAGCCAAACTTCCCTTGTCATCCAAAGGCAGGTGGAGCTGCAGCAAGGAGATGCCGGAGTTGAAAGAAACGGAGGCAAAGGTTACAGAGGAGAAGAGCGGGATTTAACATTGTCTGTGAAGAAGTTCAGACTGATGTGGTAAGGTTTGCGTGGTGGTGGATAGTGTAGAGATGGGGTTGAAGGTGGTGAGGTGAAGATATATGGAAAATTGATGGAAAAAAAAGGCAACATATTCTTGAAGACGGGATGCTAGTCAGTCCTGCAGGGGCTGAAACTCTGAGGGAAAATTCAGGATTTCAAGTTGTGAAGAGAACAGTGACCCTCAAGCCATAGCGGCTCTCAAGAGGGCCTGCCTGTCAGTGACCAAGTGTTAACAGACAGCACTGGAAGATCATAAAGGAGAGCATTTTACAGTATAAAATATAACATTTTTGTTTAATTTGTTCTGTTTTTTTGAGACAGGGTTTCTCTCTGTAGCTTTGGAGCCTGTCCCGGAACTTGCTTTATATGACCAGGCTGGCCTCGAACTCACAGAGATCCAGCTGCCTCTGCCTCCTGAGTGCTGGGATTAAAGGGTGCGCCACCACCACCCGGCAGAATATAACATTTTTAACAGCACTTCTTCCAGTGTGGCTCTCAGGCTAGCAGCAGCGACATCATCCAGGAACTTACCCCAAACGCAAATGCGAGGCTCCATCTCAGACCTCCTGAATCCGAAGCCAGGAGGGAACTCAAAGATCCGTTTGAAGAAGTCCTTCAAGCGCTTACGCTGCTGACACTAGGTGACCCGTAATTTAAAGGTGGAGTGGAGAATGACAACTGAACAGCGAGCTCACCGCCTGTCCTTCCTTCATCCCACCGTTACATTTCCTTGATCTTCTGTGAGATTTGAGTTTCATTAAGGTCTCCCAAATGACAGCAGCATTAGAGCAAAAGCCTGGAGAAACTGTTCACAATGACACTGGAGAACCAGAGGCGGCCCTGAACTTGAGTCTCTTCCCAAGTTTCTGTCAAGGAACGCTAGCTAGCTGGATTAATAACAATCGCACTAACAGCCCAAAGGTTGACACCATGGAGACTGTTAACAACTGCATTTGGTTAGGAACTGTTACTCAGCATCAGTCATAAAACCCACAACAGAACAAACTCTGGGATCTCAAGACTGAAGCTGGAGCAGCTACAGAGCCAAAAGAATTAGTTCAATAGCTTATCACTAAACCCACAGTACCTGATGCACAGTAACGCTCATGGGTTTCATACAAAGGTTCTGATCCGTAGACCAAGTCCTGCTTCGTGCTCTCTCCCAAACTACCTTCAAGACTGCCCCCTAAAATCTACCCAGCAGAGTGCGGCAGTGCGCGTTCGTAGTCCCAGCATGCAGAAGGTAAACCTGCATTTCACGAGTGCTAGGCCAACCTAGACTACACACTGAGACTCTTGTCTCAAAACACAAAAGACATGCAAAAATAATCCAAGTGCCAAAGAAGGAGGGGTCCCCAAGGCCTGACCCCTAGCCAGGGTGCTACTGGTGCTTGATGGGTGCTGGGGAAAGAAGGGTCACTTTTCTTTAGGTGTGGCCACTGGTGGTCCCATGACCCAGCACATGACTCCATATCCATGTCATAAGAGCAGCCTTAATTGGGCCCAACATGCTAAAATTAATTAACTAATTAATTCATTAAGAAGACCATAAAGTTGGAAAGAAGGTGTGATGGGGGTTCCGGGGAGAGTTGGAGGGGCAAGAGAGGTATCGATATGATCGAGATGTATTATATACGTGTGCAAGAATAAATCATAAATTACTAAGTATGCTACAAGACCCTTCAGTCCTAACTGAACAGAGCATTGCATGTAATTACTGATGCCTTCACTTACTGATTTTCTTTTCTTCCTTCCTCTCTTTCTATCTCTCTAACTTGAGCCTCCTACCTATGCCTTGAAAGTGCTGGACCGCCATGCATTAGCAACCACACCCATTTGCATGGCGCTTTCATTAAGAAACAGAAAAGGAAATGCTGAAGCCCAAGCAGCTTGGATATTGCTCCTGGGTTTACTGAGCTAATGTAGTTTATTTCCATTGACTACTAAATCCCATGCATTCTTTTCATTCAGGAGCAAATATTTTAAGTACAGCCCATGGTGGATAAGACAAGGAAGGATGAAGCCTCCATAGTGAAAGGTTCCAGGGCTGAGAAAGCACAGAGTTGGCTTCATTTGTTAGCACATCTGTCCTTTTAGAACTGTGGTTAAGGCAGGAGCTTGAGAATTCACCAGACTTGGCTTTCAGAATCAGTCAACCTGAGTGATCTTGGACATAAGGATTGGAACTACCTCAGAGACCTGTGAGATTAAATTAGGAACACACATAAAAATACCTAACAGTTTCCAGTACATGTTAAACCTCAATAAATAGAATAGCTTGGTATTTACCTTTCATGGAAAAAGCTAGATACCCTGTGGCAGTGGAGATTACTTAAAGGGCAATGCTCACTACAGAGGACAGTGACAAGTATTGATTTCTATAAACACTAAAGTACCCTTGAGAAGAAAAGTATTATTAAGTCTTTGAATAGCATTCAGGGAGGAATACAGTCAGCATTGTGTTGGGATGGATTCAGAAAGGAAGATAGGGTTTTCTTCCCCAAGAGGACAAGCAATGGATTTTCAAAATAGCCCTTGTAGATAGAACAAGCAAAGCTGTGTGTTGATTGAATGGGTGGATTAGCTCATGATGCAATTGAATGATATTAAGCCAGGAACAGTGATGCCCTAGCTGTGCATGTCTATAATTCTACCTATACAAGTGTCTGAGGCAGGAGAATTACAAGTTCAAGGTCAGCCCTAACCACACGGTGAGACCTCTAACTGAGAAGAAAAGGGGGAAGGAGGGAAGGACAGAAGAGGAAAGGGAAGATAAGGAAATGAAGAAAGAAGTGAAGGGAAAAGGAAAGGGCTGAAGATTTAGGTCAATGACATGCACAGACACACAGAAATATGAATTTCCTCATAGAGGGTAGCTAAATAGTAAAAACCCTGAGACAAATATTGGGGTTCAACTTGAAGGTCAGAAAAGCAAAGCAGCCAATCACCAAATCTTCAGACCAAAGGCTGAGATCCTGTCTTCACGAATCTTCAGGCTCCACCGAGTCTCCCCTACTTTTTATTCCTCTCTCCGCCCAGCCATATGCTCCTGTCTGCACCTCCCTGGTTCTGGGATTAAAGACATGTGATCCCAAATGCTGGGCTCAGCTCTGTTTCTCTTCTAGACAGACTCAATCTTGTGTATCCTGGGGTGGCCTTGAACTCACCCAGATCTGTCTGCCTCTGTCTCCTGAATCCTGGGATTAAATGTGTGTGCCACCACTTCCTGGCCTGTATGGCTACTAGCATGGCTGCTTTGCCTTTTGATTTTCAGGCAAGCTTTATTTGTTAAAACACAAATAATATACCACTAGAGGAGGAAAAAACTGAAGAAAATGTGGAATTGGATCTTAGAAGGGAAGAAGATAAGACAGCTACTTGGATTTTACAGACTCTGGAAAAGCAGAAAGTGTTTATTTAAAGATAAAAATATTCAGCATATGATGAGTTGATCTTCATGTAGAAGAAAACCTAGCATATAAACCAAACATCAACTTGTTTTCTCTTTAATCAGCCAGTCATAGCGGTATGCTCCTGTAATCGCAGGACCACAGAGACTGGGGCAGGAAGACTACAGGTTCCAAGCCAGGCTTGGCTACCTGGTGAGTTCGAGGCCAGCCTGGGCTACATACTGAGACTCTTTGTAAAACCATCTCTAAAACATAGGTTTTATTATTATTATTATTGATTTTGTTGTTGTTGTTTTAACTGCCTGTCGTAGTGCCTGGACACACAGAGCAAGTGAGCTAACAAGCCACAGTGCCGTCCTTCATCTCTTAGGACTTGGGCTCTCAGTCCCCAGATTAACAGTTTAAGCTGTAGGGGATCTTTTTTTTTTTTTTGGTTTTTTGAGACAGGGTTTCTCTGTAGCTTTGGAGCCTGTCCTGGAACTAGCTCTTGTAGACCAGGCTGGTCTCGAACTCACA